>WOXC01004691.1:600000-812308 GCA_011680675.1 Gymnobelideus leadbeateri | reverse complement strand
AAACACTCTGACTTTGAAGTTCTTATTTACATATAACAGAAATGCATTTCTGTAACTTTCCAATAGACTTACCCTCTGCTATCAAGTAAAACTAATCCAATAACTCCACTACACAATAGGCTTTCACATATTTGAAGAGAGATATCAATTCTTCCCATCCCCATCCTGAAACCTTTCCTTCCTCTCCCCAATCCTTCCATTGATCCTTGCATAGTATCCATACTAAGGCTTTTCTTTTTCTAAATACACAGGATGAACCAGATGTCAACAAAGGCTGTCCATTTGTTTTTCACATATTTAAAATGAAAACAATTAATCCAAGATTATTTACATGGCAAACACAACCAAGAGCAACAGCTAAAAATAAGCTACAATAATTTAAAAGCACTAAAAATGAAGCTAAGGAAAAATAGGGTTTTTTAATATTAAAAACAAAAATGTTTCTTGTGATTGCATGAAAAAAGTTAAAATATTTTGTTTATTAAATAACACAGGAAAAATGAATAATGATTTTATTTTTGATGTATTAAATATATATCTCAAGGTTAGTGTAATAAAAACAAAAGCAGTTCACAAGTAGAAAGGCAGTAGTTCATCATGGAATTATCATTAGCCTAATAAAACTATTTTGTTATCTAGTGACAGAAATACTGATTAATGACTGTTTTTTAAATTAATTTGAAGTAGTATAGTCAATATTACCATTTTTATTCCTCCTGAAAGGTTTTATAGAGGGGTCAGAACCATAAAATATGCTAGTTAAAACTGCAACATACTCTTAGGCCCAATTATGTTCTTTTTTCTTGGTGTGCTGAGGCCGGACTACTTCATTTCACATTTATTCATTACTATGATAGCTCCCTGCTCTACTGGCTAGTATCATCAATGAAATTTACAGTTATTATAGTGTAAATAACATTTACTTTTAAATCCTATTCATTCCTGATAAGAGGCTTTTCCAGATTCATATTATGTTTGTTACTTAGCTATAGCAGTAAAATGAGTAAATGATACTTTAAGAACACCCTACTTCATGTATATGTACTATGTATGCATATATATACATACATATGTATAAACACACACATGCAAATACAGATATATGTGCATTGTGCGTGTGCACCTACATGCCATGTGTGTTTATATGCACATACATATATATGCACACATTTCTTCTCCACATATAAATGTATATGTCATGTTAACTTTTGTGCTTTAAGAAAAATTCAGATGTGATAAACTAGGGAAAAAAGTGATGATGACCTCACTGGTCATCACTTGGTTGAAACTGAGCAAGTCTCCTTTGAGCATCTCACCACTCTTTCTTCTCCAGTTGTGGTCATGTGGAAAGGTAAGTGCATCTTTTTTATCTACCCCCTTTCCTGGTTATCTTAGATGAACTGTTTAAGGAAGGCAGCCTAGTTGCTTCTATCCTATACACAAAAGACAAAATCAGACCTAATGCATTAATCTTACATCATTTCATCACATAGTTAAGCAAAGAGAGAATAATTAAATATGTCAGGAAATCTTTGTCGGGGAATTCCTCCATCCCAGCATATAATAAAGCATCCATATTCAGAATCAGTCATAGTTTACCCATAGGAAACTCAACTGTCAGTGCAATAATCAGAGTGACTAAAGGATCATTAGGATCATTTCTGTATTACAAGTGACCCCTTAAACCAACTTTGGTTATTGGTTCTGATAAGGGCTGCCCTTATGTTAATAGCAATCACAGAGCATTCTGCTTGTGGATTAAGCTAACTCTCAGACTCTAGGGTCACTTCCAGGAAAGTAGGAAAGGCTTGGAGATCTGAAAATCTCAGAAGACTTCTTGGAGGGGCTAAGTCTAGGCTCATTTGTATTTCCTCAAAATACTTTTACAAAAATTAAGAGCCACAAGCATTGTGAGAGAGCTTGAAAATTAATGTCCTTCTTCTAAGTGATCTCTTAGATGAGGAGCTAGACCAGGCTAGATATGGAAACTCTACTTCAAACTTTCTGTAGGTTCCGTGGTCTAGAGACAGAACACTGTGAAGGATTCAGGGATCCTGGGATCTCTTGCCTCTTCAAGACAAATTTTGATAGTGAAAGATCCCCTCATGTGGTGCCATCTAGATTTGCTATATGATAGAAATGTGCCCCTGAGCAGCTATCATTGCTACTCCAAATTCATGCTGCATAAAAGGGGTATCTATTCACAAGGAAACACTAAATTATCACTTGAGAAAGTGTAAAGCAGGTTTAAATGTGCCAATTCAAGGGTGCTGATTTCAAATAACCACTCACTAAATAATATTGGTTTCATCCATACAATACTTACTAATTTTACTTGCAATTATAGAGAAATTATACTGTGGAGTGCTTTCTCTGTCCAATAATTCATTAGTAGCAATGGTTCCTTCAGTTCCATCTATTGTAAAGTAGCTGTCCCCATCGCTCTTCCAATCTATGAAGTACCTATATATGAAAAAAAGAGAGAGAGAGAGAGATGCAAATAGAAGATGTTTACCTATTTATCATACTGGCAGTCAGGTTGGCTTGACATGGTTCCTTATTTTTCTCCTTGCAGTCATTACCTGCTTTGCAATAAAGAAGAGTGTAAATGACAGTTTCTTTATTGCAAAGTCAGTATGCTCAAGGGGAAATGGGAAGTAATGAAAGATTTAGTACTCCTGCTGTTCATATTATTTTAGGACCTTGACACCATGAAAGCTCAGCAGAGGCTACAAAGTCCCAGGCTGACCATGACTTTCCTTACCAGAATGCAGATCAAAACTTTTACAAGTCATGAAACACTCTTTAAAGTGATAAGGTGACTGAAGAGGGAGGAAAATGTTTTTCCATACTATGAAATAAAATAGAGAAAAATATACATAAGAACAAAAGGTGAAGGTTAAGTATTTTTGTACCAGAAAATGGACTCACATTTGAAAAAATTAAAGCAGAATTCTACCTCCCCAAATTTGTGTAATCTTAAGAAATTCCCCTTGAATGCATTTTTTGTTGTTGTTCTCATGAATCCCATTCAATTTTTATATCACAATGTATAAAAACTTTGGGCATCATGGTGTAATATTTTGACAAAAAATAATGTTTAAGTAAAACAAAGGAAATTAGAAGAGGTGTGTTGTATAATGAAGTGTAAAACAGATTTATATTCAGCAAATCTCTGTCAGAATCCTGGTTCTGCTCTTCACTACCTATGTGACTTTAGGAAAAAAGAATACTTAAACTCTCTGGGTGTCAGTTTTATTATCTATAAAATTATAGGGTTGAACTTAGATAACTTCAGTTTTCTATATTTCAATGATAAAGCTTAAATAGTTGGGCATTTGGAATAATTAATTAGGGGATTGAAATTCATAAATATTTTAATAGGAAATAATTTCTAAATCCTATAGGATTATAGATTTAGAACTGGTACTTTAAATATCAGCCATAAAATCTAAACTTCTCTTATGCTAAGGTCCAGAAAGGTTAATTGACTTATTCAAGGTCACAGAGGTAGATTTGGATTTGAACACAGATCTCCTGACTAAATCCAGTGCTCTTTCCTGTACAAAGAGAATTTTATCTGTCACTGATATATCATGTCACTTTAGAGTACTGGAGACTTGTTGAGACCTTTCTATTCCCATTTTGTAAAAAGGTGGGAGAAAAGAGAACTCATAATCTGACTGAGATGTTTACTTTTAGTTTTTTTTTTTTCTAATCTGAAGCATATTAAAAAAATCTTGAATCCTTGATAAGGCAGACACAATCATTTCCCCACTTTGTCCACACCCACACTTGATGGAGAAAGGATTTTTCTCCCATACTGCTCCTTCACATTTCTTTTCAACCAAGCATATAACTACCTGAAAGGGAAAGACTGCTCCCCAGTTGTCAGAGGCTTGGGTTTTCTTGGCAGGAGGGATTTTCTGGGCTTCTAAAAATAGGAAAGAAGTTCATGTCTGGGAGAAAAACATTGAGAGGATTGCCAAGCCTGGTTGCCTGCACAATATTAGCCATATTCCTTTTGGGGACCAGTGGAATAGTTCCCACACAAAATTTCTCTTCTTATTTGTAGGAGTGGGAAAGAGATTTCCTTCTATAGAAACTCATGCTAAGCATCCAGCATGAATTAACATAGACTCATATTCTCCTAACCTAGGCAGAAATTTCTACATTTCCATTTGATTTAACAAGGTTGTGTCTAATATGACTTTTTAAATAAAGTCTTCTCATTTTATGTTCATGAATGTATAGAATTTTTCTATCTTCCAAGGATTCATGAATTTATTGATACAAATAATTGTTTCACAGATACAGATCATTAGTTCCATATGGCTTAATAAACAATCTTTATGAGTTAGTACAGCAAAACAAAACTAAAATAAACAAAACAAAAAATACCGTGACCAATTTAGTGACAAGTTTATCTGAATGTGGCTAGGGTAGTCCTTGACTGGCAGACATATAATCCTTTAATAGACCTATATCAAAAGTTTTTGTAGCTCATCAGGACCTGTGAGGATTTACTATTCATTTGTATATCCTATCAACTCTATGCCATGAGGAGTTAACTAGAAATTTACCAGAAGTTTATAACTACATACATCCTCATATTATATTTTATGAGCCCTTGTGGATCATAGTTTTATAATTAAAATTCTCTGTTTAGCATTTAAAACTTTTCTTAGCATGGCCCCATTTTAGCTTTCTGTATCATTACACATTATATGCTTTTTGGTCAATCAAATGAACCTTCTTGCTACTCCTCACACATGACACTATCTCCCATCTCTTTGCCTTTACATGGACCCTGTGCTCACCTTCCCATGCTTAGAGTGTACTCCTTCCTCACTGTACATCTAGGGATTCTTGCTTTCCTTTTAAAACTCAGCTGAGATTTAACTTTTTGCATGAATTCTGGTTTTTTGTTTGTTTTATTTTGTTTAAGAAGAGAGAAACAATATGGTAGGGTGAGTATCCCATACCTAGACTTAATTGCTAAATTCAACTCTGCCACTTTTAGGCCTAATAGTGCAAATTACTCCATCTCTTTAACATTCAGTTCTCTTATATGTACAGAGAGGGCATCCTTTTCAATTCTAATATGCTATGATTTTATCCCAAAATTCTAGAAAGAATGCCATAAGGAATCATAAGCAAAATTCACCATATTAAGAACAAAAAGTGAAAATACATGATTATTGATATAACAGAGGTAAAAAAGGCTTTTGACAAAACAAACAAAAAAAAACTATTCCTATTAAAATCACTTAAATATGGGAATAAATGGAGCTCTTTTTTGGTATTTCTTTTTGGAAGAGGGAAGGCAAGGCTATTGGGGTTAACGGCTTGCCCAAAGTCACACAGCTAGTTAAGTGTCAAGTGTCTGAAGCTGAATTTGAACTCAGATCCTCCTGATTTCAAGGTCAGTGCTTTATTTGCTGTGTCCCCTAGCTTCCCCCCTAAATGGAGCTTTTTTTTTAAAAAAAGGATAAGTTGTATCTAACTAAAATCAATAGCAAGCATTACCTGTAATAGCAATAAACTAGAAGGCTTACAACAAGATTGGAGGTTAAACAAAGAGGTCTGTTATCTCCATTATTATTAAATACTATTTTATAAAAGATAGCTATAGCAATAAGACAAGAAAAGGAAATTAAAGAAGTAGGAATAGGCAATAAGGAAATAAAATTATCAGGCTAGGCAGATGTCATGACGATGTACTTAGAGAACCTGAGAGAATCAACTAAAAAAATAAAGCTAGTTGGAACAATTTAACATCTGTAACAATATTGAAGGTTATAGATAAACCTATATAAATCATTAACAGTTCTATAAACTACCAACAAAACTCAGCAGGAAGAGATAGAGAGAAATTCCATTTAAAATAAATGTAGACAATATAAAACCTGCCAAGACACAATGAACTTTATGAACATAATTACAAAATGCTTTTCATACAAATATAGACAGATCTAAATAACTGGAGAACTATGAATTGCTCAAAGATAGACTAAACAAAGGAAACTAAAAATGACAATTTGAACAAAATTAATTTACTTATTCAATGTCCTATCAAGCTACCAAGAAATTATTTTATAGAACTAGGAAAATAATAAAATAAAATTCATCAGGAAGAATATCATGGGAATCAGTGGCAGAAAAAGTGAAGGAAGATAGCCAGATAGCCTAGCAGTACCAGATATCAAATTATTTTATAAAGCAGTAATCATCAAAACAATCATTGTTGATGAAATTGTGAACTGTACCAACCATTTTGGTAAGCAATCTGGAATTATGACCAAAGAGTTATTAAACTGCCTATACCCTTTCACCCAACAATACCATTACTTGGTCTATTCCCAAAGATAATTAGGGGAAAAGGAAAAGTACATAAAAAGGAATGTAAAAAAATCTAAAAAAAATTAGCAGCTCTCTTTGTGATGGCAAAGAACTGGAAACTGTGGGGATGCCTATCATTTGGGGAATGGCTGTGGTATATGATTGTGATGGAATAGTAATGTGCTACAAAGAATAATGAACCCAATGATTTCAGGAAAAAAAAAACATGGAAAGACTTACATGAAATAATGAAGAACAAATTAAGCAGAACAAAGAGAACACTGTATACCAGAAACATTATTTTAAGAATGATTTTGAGTAAATACATTATTTTAACTATTGTACATACCCAAATTAACCATAAAAGATATATGAAGAAAGTTGCTATCTATATCCAGAGAAATAACTGATAAATAGATTATAGAATAATTTTACACACACACACACACACACACACATCCCTATTTGTGTCTAATTGTAACCATCTCTAGGGTGGGAATGGGAGGAAGTGGAGAGAAGAAAAAAAAAGAAATTCACATGATAATTTGTTGTATATTTGAATGGAATAGCAAGTTGTATATAGTAGATTTACAATTTCATATGCAATCTTTTTTATTGTACCATGTTATGGAAATGCTTGTCTTAGTCCATAAATTAAAAGTAAAACAATCTAGCAAAGGATATGAAATGCAGTGGTTGATTAGTGGAATAAAATAGGGATATAATATACAAAAGCAAATGACCATAGTAATCTAGTGTTTAATAACACTAGGATGTTTAGATCCAAATTTTGGAAGCAGTAACTCACTATTTGACAAAAACTGCAAGGAAAACTGGAAAGCAGTCTGCCAGAAACTTACCAAAGACCAAAATCTCATACTTTATATAAAGATAATATCAAAATGGGTACATGATTACACATAAAAGCTAATAATATAAGCAAATTAGTAGAACATAGAAAAATGGCCATCAGATCTATGGCTCAGGGAAGACCATGATCGAAAAGAAAAACAGAGATGTTCACATTAGATAAAACAGATATTTTTGACTACATGAAATGAAAAAAAAAGGTTCTGCACAAACAAAACCAACAAAGTCTATTAAATGAAAGCAGGAAACTTGAGGCAAATTTTGCAATAAGTTTTGCTGATAAAGGCCTCATTTCTCACATTTATAGGGAACTAAGCCAATTTTATATTAAAAAAACAGCACTTACCTAATTGATAAATTGTCAAAGGATATGAACAAGCAGTTTTTAGCAGAAGAAATGAAAATTATCGAGTCATATGAAAAAATGTTCTAAATAATTTTTGATTTGGAGAAATTGAGATTAAAACAACTTTTAGGTACCACCTAATACCTATCAGATAGGCTAACGTGACTGAAAAGGAAAATGACAAATTTGGGGTGGGGGATGTGGAAAAACTGATATACTAATGCACTTTTGGTAAAGTTCTAAACTAGTTCAACCATTCTGGAGAACAATTTGGAACTATGACCAAAAGGTTATGAAACTGTTGCATATCCTTGAACACAGCAAGATCACTACTAAGGGGGCGGCTAGGTTGCCCAGTGAGTAAAGCACTGGACCCTGAAGCAGGAGGACCTGAGTTTGGATCCAGCCTCAGACATTTAACACAAACACACACACACACACACACACACACACACACACACACACACAAAACTAGCTGTGTAACCTTGGGCAAGTTACTTAACACCAATTGCCCTCCAAAAAAAATAGGCAAAAAAAGATCACTACTATGTCTGCATCCAAAGAGATTAAATAAAGGAAAAAGGATCCATTTGTTGAAAAACTATTTGTGGTAGTTCTTTTTGTGGTGGAAAAGAATTTAAAATTGAGGAGATGCCCAACAATTGAGAAATAGCTAAACAGGTTGTGGTATATGATTGTGATATAACTAGAAAACTATTATTCTATAAGAAATTACAAAGGATATGTTTTCAGAAAAACCTAAAAAGACTTATATGAACTGATGCAAAGTGAAATGACAAAACTAAAAAATGTGAACAATAACAGCAATATTATAACCATGATCAGTTGCGAGACACTTAGCTACTGTGATACAACATGACAGTTACAAAGGACTTGAAAAATGCTGTCCAACACCAGGGAGAGAACTGATAAACTCTATGAGCAAATTGAAGGATACTTTTTCACTTCCTTTACTTTTATTGCTTTTTTTCAACATCTCTAATATGGAAATGTGTTTTGTATGTCTACACATAGATGATGAATTTCATAGTGCTTGCCTTCTCAAAACGAAGCAGGAGGGACTAAAGAAAAGGTGAGAATTTGGAACTCAAAATTTTTTGAAAATGTTAAGAAATAAACAGAAACAACTGTAATTGTGATATAATGTTCCATAACTTGTTGTCTAAAATAAAAATAATCTCATTACTTTAGAATAACTCTTGGAAAAGTCAGTCTAAAAGTTAAAAAAATGTCAACTACAAAGTATGCTTTAATTGATATAGCTTTAGTAGTTTCACATATATTAAGAGCTGTCAAATAGGGACCTTGCTTTAATGAATCAAATAATCATTCAACAAGAATTTTTAATATATTTATTTATTTTCTAGGCACTCTTCAAGATGTCTAGGATAAAAAGACAAAAACAAAATAACCCCTGCCCTCAGTGATCTTACAATTAGTTAGGGGAAACAAATATATACATATATGAAAAGTCATTTAAGGAGAAAGGGAAGGAAAGGCTGTACTATCCAAGGCTCATCATTTAGAAGATAACACTTGAATGATCGTGAAAAGAAATTCCAAGACATCTTGATGAGGAAAGAATTTCTCTCAGGCAATAGGGACAGGCAGTAGGTATCAGTGCAGGGAGATCAGAGAGTATATTGTAAACGAGGAACAACAACAGTCTGGCTGTACTATAAAATGATTTGAACATTTAAATTAAAGCAGCATCTCATGTTGGTCTCTCTTCACAATTCAGTGTAGTGTAATCACAATGGATGGCTCTAAGAGGCTGAATCATTGTTGTTGGTGTTGTTTTCCTTAAGATACCATCCTGCTCTAGAATTGTGTTCATTTTTTTTTCATTTGTTTACCTATCTGTCCCTTTAAAAAACAGGAACAATTTCACCTTATTCTCTTGGAGAATAATTACAAAATTAATTAGTAAGGTTTCACTTTGCTTAGCAACAGCATGGGGGTTATGTCATGGGAATGTTACAAGGCTAAAATGAGATAACATTAAGTAAAATATCACATAAATGTCATATTAGTATTATAATTTCATGCATTAATTTCTTTAAAATAGAGCTAATTCTCAGCTCTCATTAAAAGCAGCACATTTTCAGCAAATATATTTGCTTTTTTTTCAGAATGGTGCTGTCTGTAAATTATATCTCTTTTAAGCAATAAAAATAGCTGATTAATGGTTTTCATTGCAATACAGAACATCTCATATAGTCCAGGTAAGAGTAATATCATTGGTGGCGGCTAGGTGGCGCAGTGAGTAAGAGCACCGGCCTCGGAGTCGGGATGACCCGAGATCAAATCCGGCCTCAGAAAATGAGCACCCACGCATAAATAATGACTAGCCGTGTAACCTTGAGCAAGTTACTTAACCCCAATTGCTTAAAAAAATAAAAAAATAAAATAAAAAAACATACTATTTAATAAAAAAAAAAGTAATATCATTGAAGAATACAGCATTCTTGGCTCTTTGTGGCAACAGGTAATGTTATATTTGTCATGTTACAAACAGGAAAATGGTGGTAAGATGTAAGAGGGATTTCAAATGGTTATGCCTACAGAAGAAACACCTCAGGTATTTATTGATCTGTGCAAACTTTAGCAGATAGCTAAGGAACATGGAAAATAAATGTGCTGCCTTCAACTTTGCAATATCCCTCTAATGTCAGATATTCTTTCTACATATATTTTAATTTTTTGATCCACATCTCAAAATGCCAACAGTTTGCTTTTCAAATATTTAGACATTTTTGACTGATTAATATGATGACTAGACAATTCATATATATATATATATATATATATATATATATATATATATATATATATATGTAGTAGCCCATTATTGTTGAGTTCACTAATAAGAAGTGTAGTTTTCCCCAACAGGAAGGAGGGAATGAGGAAGATAGGATATGAGAGCTATCAGAACGTGGGAGCAGAGAAGCATAAGCTTCAAGAAGAGGAAAAGAGGCTAGAGGTGAAGCTGTGGCCCAGTGTCAGAGGTCAGTCAATTGTTAATGAATGATGCTTCTATTTTGAACTGAGAAAAGATCCATGAGCACTAGTAGCCTTATATGACTTACTAATTGGTCTAAAGAGTGATATACCTGAACAGAATTTTGCTATTTCTCTGGCAGTTTCCACTCCTGGGAACCAACCAAATTTATCCCTCTATACTGTCTCATCTCTGGGAGATTCTTCTCTATAAATCTGTCTGTACTTTTATAATGATTTTTGTCTCTACAAAATTATTAACTTATTTTCATTATCTTCTGAGTATTAGCTATAAAGGAATAGATTACACATTGGGAAGGACAAAAGAGAACCTATGGACTACAAGTCTATATTGAAGTGCCTCCTTCCTCATTACATATCCCTATATCCACACTGAAATGACTTCAGGAGTACTTAGGTACTTGAATCTGGGCTTGAATTGAGTCCAGGAACATAGGAGAGGATAGAGCTAGCTTGTACATCCTCAACCCAGAGAACCTCATCCTATAAAGAGAAAATCTCTAGCAAGGAAATAGAGGGACCCAAGTCAACCAAGTATTTCCCCAATTTTAAGGTTTTCTAGACACAAAGTGGCATTCTATATCTTGTATATCTTCCTTATATTCTTTGATAAGTGTTTAAATATCTCCCTAAAAATTTAGATAAAGCACACTCAGAAAAGATTGAAGGGTTCAGCTACTCTAAGGAGAGGAAGTTACGTGGAACTCTATGAGGGTGTTACATTAATATTTAAAACTCTTAGGTCTTTGACATAGAGTCACTGCAGTCCATTGCAGTGTGTTACCAAAGTATGATGAACATAACACTTACAGAGTCTGATCTTCAAATAATCTTTATAACAAAACAAGACATGTCATAAGTCTGTTGAATTGACACATTAATCAATACATTGTTAGAATTATGATAAAGATATTTCAGTTTTTCAGAAAAATGAAGTGAAACCTAAGTGATACGTTCATATATTTATTGGGGGGATTACACTTTAAATAGTTCTAATTCTTTAGGTTATGCCTGTCAAGCATGAGTGAGGATGTCAACCTTATAGTAGTTCTATTTAGGACTCCGTTTGGTAAAAGAGGTTTATGTTGTTCTCTATGAAGAAGAGTTGACCTCACACACCTACCTAGCCTTCTTCTTTACTTTCTTGTGAATTTAAGGTCATATTAACCAAAATATATAGGAGAATAACTAAATGTTATCTACAAAGAAATACAATCAAAGGTACTTCTATCAAAGATTCAAACAAATTAATAATAATTACAATCACAATTTTGGTCTGAACTATTCTTGAGTGTCATGATACAACTGAATAAAATTAAAATAAAGTGGAATTGGGGTTCATGAAAACAAAATCACTTAACCTGACTCATACTTGCTGAAAGAAAACACAATACATTTTTCACATTATCCAAACATGAAACTCTTCTGCAGAACCCATGAGGCAGAGGTGTCAAAATGTTTTAGACACAGGAAAACTTTTTATACAACCTAACAAGCCTAATTTTCCACCTCCAACAGATGGAATGAGGAGTTTTCTTTCAGAAGGGAATCCCAGTCCTGTCTATAGCTGCTGAGGCATTCTCCAAGGGTAAAGGATAATGGAAAACTACTTTATATTGCACAAAAGAATCAAGCTTTCTACCGAGCAGAAAACATGCCAATTATATTTCTATCTATATACATAGATATATAAGGGGCTGGGTAAGGTATATATATATATGTGTGTGTGTGTGTGTGTGTGTGTGTGTGTGTGTGTGTAAATGTATATGTGTGTGTGTTTCTTTTTTCTACTTCATCAACAAGTACAACACTTTAAACATGTAATCAATGCATGTTGCTGGACATATTTTCTACTACTGTCCTCCTCTGAGGACTCATTTGAGAATGTTAAGAGACCCTGGGTTCTTGGAAGTATACAGTAGCAAAATAAGTTCTGCCAGGTTTCACCATTCCAGAAAGCCTTTGAATAAGATCTCTATGATGGATTATATGTCTTATCCAAGACTCAGCCTAGCTAAGTCTCATGACTCTTATCACCATATTGTCTTCCAAATGCTGAATTTTTTAAAGAGGGAGGTGTTAAATGAGAAGGGATTTCATGAGAAAACTCATGGAAGGCATCAATTAAAACATGGAAGGTTTATAATCTGTGCCAGTGGGAGGCAGACCCACTAATAGGAAATGAATTTTTGATGCACAGGCTTCTTAGAAACTTTCGCTTTTTAAAGAATCAAATGCTATGTTTTATAGGAGGTTTTTCTGATACCTCCAGTTGTCACTTTTGCCAATATCTTTGCACATACCAGTTGTTTCAGAAATCTTAGGGTTTTAGGCTATTTAAAATACTGTGTGTATACACACATATATGTATATGTATGTGCATTGTGTATATATATACGAAGTATTCATATGTATATATGAAGTATACATATGTGTATATACATATATATATATATATTTGTGCATGACATGTGAATAGTTTCCCTTCAAAGGAAGGTAAACTCTTTGAAGACAAGCTGTTTCATTTTTGGCAAGTGTCCAGCATAATATCTGGCACAGAGTAGGCATTTAATAAATGTTTGTTGAGGGGGTGGCTAGGCGACGCAGTGAATGGAGCACCAGCCCTGGAATCAGGAGGATCTGAGTTCAAATTCAGCCTCAGACACTTAACACTTACTATCCCTGTGACTTTGAGCAAGTAACTTAACCCGAATTGCCCTGCTCTCCCCTCTCTAGAAAGCTAAATAGATAGATAGATAGATAGATAGATAGATAGATAGATAGATAGATGTTGAATGGATGGATGGATGAATTTATACAGATATGCAAATAATAGTATTTTGCTTATCATATGCAATTGTGAGCAAATTTCTCAAACTGATTTCATCCAGTCTATTAAATAGGGTTAATGATATCTGTGGATAGTAAGAAGGAAGGAAAAATGTTTATTAAGTTCCTACTATGTGCTAATCATTCTGCTCAGTGCTTTACATATATCTCATTTAACTCTCAAAACAACTCTGGAAGAAAGGTGTTGTATAACTTGCCTAGGGATACACAACTAGTATGTGTCTGGGGTAATATTTAAACTAAGGTCTTCTTGACTCTAGGTTCAGCAGTCTGTCTATTGCACCATCTAGCTGCCTCTAGTAGATAATGGATAGAAATTGGTTCATGGAATCAGGATGACCTGGGTTAAAATTTACTTCAAACAGGAAGTGTGCTGGTAGGCAGATCATTAAACTCTCAATGCCCCAGGCATTGAGAAAAATAAAATAAATATAATAATAATAATAATATTCACATTAATAATACTTGTTCTGTCTACTTTGTTATGAGGGATGAAGATCAAATGAGATAATGTACATAAGGTGATCATATGTCTGTATGTGTATATGTAACTGATAATTTTGCTGCTTATCATAAATCTGCTTGCATCTTCCACACAATATTAAATGGCCCTCCTTATCCTTAGACACAACTGATATTCCCTCCTGAAGAAAATTCCTCATTCCATCTGTTGGAAGTGGAGAATTAGGCTAATCAGACTGTGTAAAATACTTTTCCTGAGGCTAAAACATTTTGACAACTTTGCCTCAAGGGTTCTTCAAAAGAGGTTTATATTTGTTAAAGGCAAAAGAAGTGTCTTTTCTTTTAGCAAGGATGAATCAGGTTGTGACTTTGTTTTCATGAACCCCAAGTTCCACTTTGGTCAAAACAATACACAGTTCTTGTCCTTGAGCTTGTATTTCACTTAGAGGATACAATGTTCAAATAGATGAGCATAAATGTTATAATTTGAGGAGGAAGCAATTGGGAAGAACAGGACAGGTTTCCCTTAGAAAGTAGTATCTAAGCTGAAACCTAAAGTAACATCAGAAATCTAAGAGGTTGATAGAGATGAGGAAGGAGTGCATTCCAGGCATGGAAGAGAGCCCGTGATATGGCAAAGAGGTGACAAATGGAGTATTGAGGATGATCAACAGCAAGTAGGTCCTTTTCGATCTAATATAAAGTACATAAAGGACAATGATACACAATAAGTCTGGAAAGGGGTCACAAAGTGAAGAGCATTAAATACCAAAAAGGAGTTTGTGTTCTATCCTAAAGGTGATAGGAAACCATTGAAGTTTTTTGAATATGGATTTAGGGAGGGTCACATAGTTAGATTTGTATTTTATTAGGAAGATTAATTTGGAAGCTCTGTGAAAGATATATTATTAGAGAGAAGAAAGATCAAAATGCAGGGACTCTAGGATATTGTACAGGTGAGAGGAAAAGAGTGAACCAGGCTGGATCGCCATTTGAACACAGAGAAAGTGACAGATGTGAGAAATGTTGCAGAAGTTAAATAGATAAGATTTATCAGTGGATTGGGGGAAGAAGGAAAGTTGAGGATGACTGAGTCTGTAAATTCATTTGGCTGGAGGCATGATAGTGCCCTCAACAGAAATAAGGAAGTTTGGAAGAGAGATCATTGTTTTGTTGTTTTTTTCTGATGGTGGTGAGTTTTGGGGAGAGGAGCAAGTTACTGAATTCAGATTTTCACATGTAAAGTTTGAGATGCCTTAGGGACAACCAGATTTTAGCATCATGTATAGATCTGAGAATCATATATATGGAGAGAGGTGGTTAGAGAGTAAAGAGAGAAAAATGAATATGGATCAGAGAACTCTGGGATTCATAAGATGAGAGAGTGGGACACAAATAATAAACTGTTTATTCAATTATTCAACAAACATTTGTCAAGCACTCAATATGTGCAAGATATTTGGGATGCAAAGACAAAAGGTAAAACAGTCCTTGAAGACTCTTAAGTTTCTCTTGGGTATGGATGCATACATGTATTTGTAGGGCAGAGGATAGGGAGGAAAGATACCCTTATACAGAAAAGGAAATACAAGATACTTTGAGGAGAGATTTACAAAGTGGGGGCAAAGAAAGGTAGTTCTCTCTCGTTTATGTGTATACACATGGGCAAGCATCACACACACACACACACACACACACACACACCACTCATCACAACAGAGTAGTATATTAAAGGAAGATATATGAAACAAACTAAGCTTTAATAGATTTATGCATTTGCATGAGTGTGTGCTGGTGTGTTCCTGTGTAACACTATGAAGATTCTTCCTGGCACTCTACAAAAAATCTGGTTAAGACACAATCATGTATTTTCTCTCTTCATTGAAAACTGCTTTGGGCTCATTAGCTTCCACAAATACTAGAGGTCTTACATTTCACATCTGTAAATTTGTAACTAGATTTTGAAAAAAGCAACTAGGGCAAAATCACTCTCCTGAGAGTCTTAAAACCCTGTGTAACAGTTGCATAGTAAGGTAGAGTAGGGCAATTTCTCTGTATATTTACATATTCAGACACCATCCAGGAGGCTCTAAATTCCGTATATTTCTTTTAAAGTTTTCTTTGATTTATTCCCCAAATATGAACATTACTCTGATCTAGCAACATTATCCTAATTTCATCTTATTCAAACATCACATTCTGCTGACAGCCCATACACTAATTCCATTTTTCTTGCACATTTTGAAAAGGCTTCTGAGAGCACATAGTATATATTTTAAAGGTAATTAAACATAGTTTTCATCAGCATACAATTATGGCCTTCCCCATCTCAATCTGGTTATGTGACACATAAAGGATTTTATGTGAGGAAAGTAAGCATGCTGCTATCTTTAATGTATGCTTTTTCAGATAGTTTGATCTATAGGGCCCTACCTCCTACAAAGTTGTTCTGGATTTCATATTTTTTATCTCTATTCTTTAGCAATAAGCATATTGATATTGCTTTCTTACGTATATCTTCATAGAAGTTTGAAAAGAAAGATGGGTAACAGATGGAAAGCAAATCAATTAAATAATATTTTGCCATTCAAAAAGCACATGCCATTTAGAGAAAATAAGTTGTCCTATTAGAGAATTTTTATCCTGCTTACTTAATCTGAGAAGAGCTGTGTTAGCAGTAATTTCCTTTCTGATCATAGGGAGGAGGAGAGTTAGGTTCTTCTGCTCAGTACTACCAGAGTACAAGCTTTGACAAGCTCTTCTAAGCTGGCAAGACTTTAAGCCCTGGCCCATGTTCAGCCAATGTGTAAAGTAATCCAAAGGGCAGCCTAACACTTCTCTTTGTCTCCAGGTCTAACAATATTATTTTAAAAAGATAATACTACTCAGCATGATGTGTTCTTAGTGAAACCATGCTGATTCATTGCTTCCTTTTTACAAATGTTCAGAACTATCCCTTTAAAAATAGAGTTTATATGCTTTTTTTTCAGGAATAAAAGTAAAATTACTAGTCTAGAATCTATAGACTCTTGCTGTGTTTTTTTAATTATTGGGGCATTTTCTCTTCTCCAATGCAATCCCACCTCTCCTGTCCTTTGTGGTGTTTTAAAGAGAATAGATAGGGGTTCAACAATCATAAATATAATATGATAGGATATAGCTTTTGTTTTCCTTTTAGAGCTGATGGTTTGAATTCATAATTCTCCTTTATTACCTCTATCTCTTCACTTGTCTTGAGGTTCAATTCCCAACAGAAGTAGGGTTCATTTTTGTTCTGTCCTTTACAATTGAAAGATCATTAACCTTGACAAAGAAAATAGATGCAAAATAATAGTTTTGTCTTCCCTCTGTCATGTTCTTATCCCGTCCACATAATATTTTCCTTGCTTTTATCCTCCTCTTACCCATAACATAGTTGATTTGTTAGGACAAGCTGTTTCCTGATGGAGCTTCCCTGATCTTGAATTACATTCCTTCCCCCATGAAACCTGATTGGCACCAGCTCTCCTGATGCAGCTTCCTGCACCACAGGTCACAATATCATGTAGCCAGGGCCTCTTATTCTTGGTGAGTGTCAAAGATCATGGGAGTCACTATACCCTTATGACTGACTGACTACCTCCAGATAGAGACAAGGAGAGTCACATCCACTAAAGGTAAATGTATCCTTCTTGCTAACCCTTTCTGTTTTAGGTCAAAGTAAACTTTCTTACCTTGAACATGTCCAGTGAGATTAAGTGCCTCATTTTGTCCCAACATCAAGCCAGGAATAGAAGGGTGATGACATTTTTTACAGCAGGTGGGGAAAGCACAGTTTCCAAGCATAGCTCAGAATAAGCTTCAGACATTTGTTTCCTCATGATTTAAAAAGGAAGCCCAAAGACTTAGTGGACTCTTTACATTTTAGAAAGCCAACATTCCACACCTAGATATACTGTTAGCCCCCATTAACAAACAATAATAGCAACACACAAGTCAGTGTTTTCCAAGTTGAGCCCCAAATAGCCTACAAACCTTGGATGATGAAAAGTAGGCTGTCCAGCAGTCTCTGCCCTTTGGTTCTTAGGATCCTGCAAGATCCACGTTTCTAGATGTCTCTTTCTATAAAGACTACACTGTGTGGAGCCCTTTTCAGGGACCAAGGGGTGACCAAAATAAATCAGTGTTGTGTCAGGAGCTCCATGCTCCCCGGAGCAACCACTCACTCTACTGATTTTGGAAAACAGTTGCTTGCTTCTTACTGTGCACTAGTTACTGCTAAATAGATGACATAGGATCATAAAAGCATGTCCAGAATTGCTTATTATTGGTTGATTGATGGAAAATGTTCCCTCTAGCAAAAATAATACAGCACAGAAGTCTCCTGTTGCTAAATG
Source organism: Gymnobelideus leadbeateri (assembly GCA_011680675.1). NCBI lineage: Eukaryota > Metazoa > Chordata > Mammalia > Diprotodontia > Petauridae > Gymnobelideus > Gymnobelideus leadbeateri. The sequence goes on along the minus strand of WOXC01004691.1, from coordinate 794,020 downwards.
GACATTCTACGTTAGAAATAATGCTTGCCTGGAGCAGCTAGGTGAAATAGTAAATAACATACTGGTCCTGGAGTCAGGAGAACCTGAGTTCAAATATGGTCTCAGACACTACCTTGGACAAGTTACTTACCCTAATTGCCTTCAAAAAAGAAGGAGGAGGAGGAGAAGACAAGGAAGGAAGGAAGGAAGGAAGGAAGGAAGGAAGGAAAAGGAAAATGAAAAGAAAAAGAAAAGGAAAAGGAAAAAGAAAAGAAACAATGCTTGCCTGTATCCTTCTGGTACTAGTGCTCTTGACAAACAGGTGGTGACTAAGCCAGAGACCAAGGCTTTCGATTCAGACCTCCTCTGCTGACTCAGCAAATTCAAACCAAACCTTGCTTCTGAGCAGTGCCATTTTAGTTGGTCATCTGATAGTTCTGTCCACTATAAGAAACCCATACACAACTGGACTTCAACAGTCATTAGTCTGGCAAAAGAAGATATAGGGAGTAGGGGTGCTGACAAGTATTTCTAGCTGGTTGAGTTCCAGGATGAATGCCCAGCATATTAAAAAAAAACCTTGAGGGATGAGGTAGAGAAGATATTCATCAATAGCTTCTGAGCAGTGCCCATGGGTATGGCTAAGTAGTCTAGGCCTACAAAGCAAAGGACCAGACAATCCAAGGCTTTCTTTGGGTTCAAGATTAATGGACAACTGTTGCTGTTGTCTTCCACTATGTGTGATTGTATATAAGATACATTAGCACCCATCAGAGATTTATGCTAAACCACCAGGTTGGAGCTGTTAAAACAGCAGCAAAGATGGACTCCAGTGTCACTTCAGATGTCTGAGTAGTGATACCATGTTGTGCTAGGCACAAAAGTACCATATATATGCTCCCCCTCATTAAGGATTAGGCAGCTATTACTAACACAAGTGGTTCTCAGCCTGTCTCCAACTGGGAAAATGGAATTCTTGCCTCTGGGTAAATGTTTTGCCACCTACTGATGAACTGCTGCATCATTATGTATCCTGACTGCCCATGCCAGTTATCTATGCATAGCTACCATAGTTATAATGCAACCTTTCAGAAGCTATTTCTTGACAAATTGATATTACCTTGGAAAAGGAAAGGGCTCCCTTGTCTAGCAGTTTCTTGAATCTAGTCTCTAAGAAGACTCACCTGACAAGAATGGACTATTCTAGGACATAGTTCTGTCTAATACTCTCCAGCTTATCCTCATTCATTCCCTAGCAGAGTCTCTTTCTCCTCAAAGTCCTTATCCTCCCAGAGGGCATATTATACCTTGGAAAAATAGTTCAGGTCCCCCTCAAGAGGCAAATTTCCTTTCCTTTTGAATGGTTAGGGAAACTTATTCCCAAAAAAGGCTTGGGGAAACCAAGTATGATATTGTTGAGAGCAATATCACTTTAAAATAGCAGGGGGAAGGTAAAAATGTTGCTTTCTAATGTTGGGCATGTATTTACCTGGAAGAAAAGAGATCCCTTAGTTTACTAGTCTGAGCCATTGCATGAGGGTGAGCAAGAGCCCTTATTTATTTAGCTAATGTGGAAGAAGGATTTGTCACTTTCACAGAAGCCTCTAAGGGGACGTTGCTTAGTATTAGTTCCCTGATGTACCTCTACTGGAGGGGACATTTTTGAAGAGGAGCCAAATAATAGTGATTGGGGAGTGCAGGAAGAGCCTCAGTAACAACATAGATTATAAGACAGATTTTATGAAAGATATCTGTGAACTTTCAGCCACTTTACTACAGATGATTCTGATGAAGAATAAAGAATTGTTAACTGTGACGTAAGTGTCCGTTTGGAGGCCCTGATGTTCCTGGAACTGCTCCTGCTTATCAACATCTTGCATCAGGAGAAGAAATCTGTGACTGCACTAGAGGTGTCATCATTTGTGCTGTGGCTCTGATGTTCTTGGTGCTGTTATGGTTCATCATTGCCAATTTAACTTAAGAAGCACACTGTGAACTACAAAGATCATCACCAATAATACAGAGCAGACTTTGAAGCTTTGAAACTTAATCTTTGTGAAGGAGAAAAGAAAGGCTTAGGGCTTCTGGCTTTTGTATTCTTCCACATTTTTGTTTATGGGGTTTTTGTTCCTTTGTTTTTCCTTTTCCCCCTTTTTTGTCCTCATAGTACTACTTAAGATGGGAGGACTGCATAGTTATTTAAATGGAGGAAGGTCTTCTAGAATGATCATCATCATTGCCACCAAGGCAATATGTAGCAGCACCTGTAGTTTCCTAATGCAGCTTCCCTGACTCGGAAACAACTTTCTTTCCCCACAAAACCTAATTGCCCCCAGGTTCTCTGATGGCCTTTTTCTGGTCTAAGCGCATGAAAAGTTACAACCATATGTAGTCTTGGCCTTTCAGGTTTGGTGAATGTCTTAGACCATATAGTCACTCTACCCTAATGACTGATTGAACAGATACATTTACAGATGGTGAAAAGGGGGTAGGGGAGCTAGATGTCCAGAAAAGCTAACTTCCACTGTATCCTTGTTGCATATCCCTCCTGTGCTACAGAAAAATAAATCTGCTCCTTTGTTAAATGTTCAGTGATTTTCAAATGCTTCTTTTTGTTCCAACATGAGACCTGCACTAAGAGAGTGATGGCTTTAGTGCTGTGCCTACAATAGCTCAAAAAGCCCTTTGCTGTCTTTAATGATCATTGCCAATTTAGCTCACTCTGAACTTTAATGCTCCCAACACTGTTCTTCCAGAACTGAGGTTTTCTTTTATATTTATTCTATATAATATGCCACTGATTCTGTCTTCTTAATGGGTCTAATAAGCCCACCTAAGGTGGGCTTTGGCTGTTCCCTTTAAAGCACATACCTTTAACAATGCAGAGATGTAGACCAACATAAATCTTGATTGCTTGAGAGACCTTTGAGCTTGTTACAGTAGGTTTCTATGAAGAGATATGACTTTAGATTGGTGGAGAGACTAAAGAGATAGGAAAGTTACATTTCATAGAGACAAAAGAAATAAAGGGAAGCTTAGACCTGAAATAGTTCATTGGAGCCCACAGAGGAACAGGCATGTGGGAAAAGCTGGAATCCTCAGAGCCTGATTCACAGTACCTGTATCCCTGAGACTGCCAAGTAAGACTGGACATAGCAAGTGAGATTAGTCTCTCTTTGAATAAAAATTTTCATCTTGCTCTCAAGTCAAAATATCCTTCATGTATTTTATTGTCTAAACTAATATGTATGACTTCCTTAATTGCTGTTTTACTAGGTATTTTTTGTTAAAATGTGTTTATTTGCTATGTGTCATTGTCTCTTCTAGAATAAGCATTTGGTGGGAGGAATCTAAATGAGCTAAGGAAAAGCTGATTTCTTCCCTCTAATTTGTAGTGACCAGGAAAAGAGTTTTTTTTTAACTTGAACAATCTAAAAGAGCAATTTATCTCTAGACTTAAAATATTGGATATAATAGATACCCCTAATGAATTTAAAATAGTAAATTAAAATAAACACCCTTTAAATTCCATGAATATCCAGACATAGCTGGACATCTAAACATGGTTTAGATGAGTATCTAGACATAGCTGGACATCTAAACGTAGTTATACTATTAACATCTTAAAGTCACCAGGTCCAATGCCTATCCTTCATCATAAGTTCCCTATTTTTTGTTGTTGTTCATTTGCTTGTTTTTTAAAGATATTGTTATCTTCTCAGTCACTCAAATTAATTACCTTTACATCATACTTGCCTTGTTCCTCTTAAATACTCATTATACAAGTAACAGAAAAGTCTTGATGTGTCCTCTTCCACATCATCTCTGGAATTCATGTCAAGGCCAGGCCACCAACCTAGTTCATTTCCTCTTCACCTTTTATCTGAACTATTTCAATAGATCCTTAATTTATTCCCCATTTTCAATCTTCTCTCTAATCCATCTACCATGTAGCTACCAAATAACATACTTTAAGCACTGGACTAACTACATTACTCTAATATTCAAAATTTTTCACTGGTTCCCTAGTGATTATAGGGGAAAAATACAGTTTTTCCAGCCTGGATTTTAGGGCCCTCCAACATGTGGGTCTACCTTTTGTTTCCAGAATTGTTCACCACCATATCTCTTGACACCCTCTAAATTCCAACTAACCTGGAATAGTACCCGCTTCCCTTACTTGAAAATCCTCCTGCTGATGCTTGTTATAATGCAAGCAGTCTCCGATATCTGTAATGTACTTGTTCTTCACTTTTGTCTCAGAATCTCTGTCTTTCTAACAAGTCAACGCTCAGTTGCTGCCTCATCTAAAATGCCTTTCATGTTGTCAGCCTCGACCTTGCCTCCTGAACTTACCTTGCATTTATCTCCACACATTATATCCTCCCAGGGGTAGGGAATGTTCATTTTTTTTCTTTGTATTTCCAATGCTGAAATACTGTCATGCATATAGTATATGTTTAAACATATTTGTTGAATCAAATAGAATACTATTTCTCATTCTAAGTTGGAAGGTTCATCTTCCTTGAAGTTTTTCTCATTTCTATTTTTGTAACAAAGTCCTCTTTGTTGATCAAAATCAGGACTGGAACTGCAATTCCCTTCTTCCTCTTCCTTTTGGCAAAATACATTATTGTTAAGATACACTAAAATCGTATTGGCTATTGCTCTGTTTTTGTAAGAAAAACATCACTTATCCTTTCTTTCACCTTAGCAAGTTCCTAATGGGTATTTTGAACTGGATTTCCCAGAGCGATCTCAAAATCAGCATGTCCAAAACAGAACTCATTATATTCTCCTTCCAGACCACTTTTCCCCCAAAAATGTAGCTATTTCTGTAAAGGGTATAACATCCTTCTCATTATCTAAATTTGCAAACTCAATATCATACTTTATCCCTCATTCTATTTCATCCCATATATTCAATTATTTACCATATCTTGGAAACTTAAGAGTGGTCCTTCCTTTCCAGATGGTTGTTCATCCAAAATCCAAAATAGGAGAATGTCCTTATTAATTATTGCTAGATATGATATATTTAATTCAATTCCCAGCCCACCACATAGCCCTAGTGCCTAGCCCTCTGCCTGGCACATAGCATGTGCTTAACAAATGTTTTTGGAATAAAGGAAGATTTTTTGTTTGGTTGGTTATTTTTTTATGCTTTGGGGATAGATCTTATTCTTTATGATAATCCAGAGGGCAATAACATTTTCTTCCAAAATCTCCTTTTCTATCAGTAGGAAGATCTGAACTTGTATGCATCCACTAGTTATCTGGCACTGGCAGACACAAAAGCATTGTTTATCACTGAAAAGTGACTGAAAAATTCCCTTTGCCCTCTTTGCGCCCCCCCCCCCACCTTAAGAAAACATAGCTCCTATTGTCTGATGTTTTTACTGTTAGAACTTGCATTCAACCCATGTTTCTCTTTCCTATGGTTAGCTGTTGGTTGGCCACATCTGTTCTCTTTGGCAGAGTTTTAGTCAAATGATATGCTGCAGAAATAGTCCATTTATTGGGCATGGAATCTAATGAGATTGGGCTCTTATATTCAATGATTCTCTATGGATTGTATTGAGCCATTAAGTAAGGTACAACAGAAGGAACTAAAGTGACTAGTGACAATAGTAAGATGATAGTCATAGGTTCATAGACTGAGTTGGCAGGGACCTTAGGAGGTATCCAGTCCAACTTTCTCATTTTACAGAAGAAAATCAATGACTGATAGGTAACCTAGCCAAGGACACTCAGGTAGTAAGTGGAAGCACTGTGATTTGAAATTAGATCCTCTATATCCAGAATCCTTCATACTGTATTATACTATCTCCACAATGGGAATAAATGATGAGGCTAAAGACAAAATAAAATTACTTTGCTTAAAACAATCTTGCTCTGGGTTTTGTAAGCAGATGCAAAGGAAGGCCCTGAAGTGAAAAAAAGCTAATTATCATCAATGCCAAGTGATGAAATTTTATATCAAAGGAAATGATACCATACAAGCTCTTTTAAAAATTCTCTCCACTAAAAATGTTAAATAAACCCTCTTGACTTCTGACACTGTAGTAACTTAAGTCAAGAATGAATTATTCTTTTCCTTATCCACTTAAGAGGCTACTACTATAGCATTGGTATTGGTGGATAAAATCAAAGAGGTCCAAAGACCACTCTACCTACCATTTTTTAACTTTTCTACATTTTTAGAATAGTTCTTTCATTCAGCTAGCTTAACCCTAGTCCTGTATTTCACCACTATTTTTGTTTAAGGAAGTTAGGGAATAGAAAATTTGATTCATCACAGACTGTTATAACTAGAAGGAATCTTAGTATTTATCCAGTGTAATCCCATCATTTGAGACATGAGGAATTGCAGGTACATAGAGATTAAGTGATTTCTCCATGATGAGTTTTCTTTTTCTTCTTTCTAATTTCACAGTTTTGCTTATTTGGAAAGCCAAAATAGGTTATCAGGTGGCATATGGACATTAAGCAGTTGCTTGATTTATTACTACATGTTTTCAAGAAGTTTGTATACACCAACTTCTAGACAAAAGGATGATTTATGTATGTGATTTTCTAAAGCACAAGTACAACTTTAATGTTATAAAAGAAGGTATAACATCCCTAAACTTAAAGGAATCTAAGTGAAACTTGGCCATAATAATAACTACTAATTACCTAGGAAATGTCTATTGATGAATTTTCTTGATTAAATAGGCGGTTCTTAATTGAACAACTCATTATTCAAAAAAGGGCAATAGTGTTAAAGTACTTAATTACTTAGCTGAACATTGTAATTCTGAATTTTTATGTGTACCAATTAACAAAATGATATAAAAGTGATAGTGAAAGTCTTTAAAAGCCATGCAAGTATGTTTTTAAAATTATTTATTTAAATCTTTTTATAAAGTAGTAAATGAATATATTTTTCATTTGATAAAATACTTAATTTAAAAATATTAATTGGGGGGGGCGGTCGGAGCCAAGATGGCAGAGTACAAACAGCACTTCCACAGTGCTCTAGCCCACACCACTTCAAAATTATGTAAAAAGGGACTCTGAACAACCTCTGGAGCTCCAGAACCCACAGAATGACACAGAGAAGTTAACCTCCCCCTGAGGACAGCCTGGAAGACTGGCACAGAGCAGCTAGCACAGCACTCTGGGAGATGAGCCCAGGACCACGTGAGTCTGAAGTTTTAGCCCCAGTGTGCTAGACCAGCAGCTAGCTGGGGGGACCCCAGAATACCAGCAGCTGTGGCATTTCCAGAATTACCAACACATAGATGTCTAGGATAAAGTGAGAGGTTAGTGCCCTATGGACTTTGGGACCAGTATTTGGGAACATATCAGCTTCTTCCCCTGGGGGTGAGAAGCCACTGAGGAGCGGCAGCACAGCCATTATTTTGCAGCTTCAGTTGCAGCTTTAGGTCCTGGCCTGCAGACTGTAGGGGGATCCAGTAATCAGTCTTGGAGGTAATGTTCTTGCTTTAACCTTCTTGGATCTGGATTGGGGCTTTGGGTGGGGGTCTTGGGGTGTGTAACCAGCTTGCCAGAGGATGTGGGGGCTTCAGGTAGGGCACCCAACTAATACCTCTGGCAGTGGAGAAGACCCCAATGTTTGGGACAGAAGCTCCCTTGTCTGGTGGCAGAGTCCTACTGTGGCAACAAGCCCAAAAGTCAAGTAATTAAGTGGCAACATGCATAGGCAAAGGAAACAAAATAAACAGAAAAATTTAACATTAGACTCCTATTTGGGGGGCAAAGAGGATCAAAGCAGGGAACAGGAGGAGTACTGGGAGGTCAGAAATCCTGCACCAAAAGCCCCAAATTAAAATATGAGTGGGTTATAGGCCATAGAGGACCTTAAGAAGGATTTTAAAAACCAAATAAGAGAAGTGGAAGAAAAATTGGGAAAAGAAATGAGAAGGATGCAGGAAAAGTATGAAATGAGAGTCAACAGCCTGACTGAAGAAAATAACACCTAAAAAATATACTAACTCAAATGGCAAAGAAGGCCCAAAAGGGCAATGAGGAGAAGAATGCCTTAAAAAGCTGAATTTGCCAGATGGAAAATGAATCTCAAAAGCTCACTGAGGAGATTCATTCCTTCATAGTTAGACTAGAGCAAATGGAAGCTAATGACTTTATGAGAAATCGAGATGCTGTTAAACAGATCCAAACAAATGAAAGAATAGAAGGCAATGTGAAATATCTCATAGGAAAAACCACTGACATAGAAAATAGATCCAGAAGAGATAATTTTAAAATTGTTGGACTACCTGAAAGCCATGATCAAAGAAAGAACCTAGAAATCATCCTTCAAGAAATTGCCCTGATGTCTTAGATCCAGAGGGTAAAATAGAGGTTGAAAGAATCCACCGATCACCTCCTAAAAATATCCCAAAAGAAAACTCCTAGGAATATTATAGCCAGGGTCCAGAATTCCCAGGTCAAGGATAAAATGCTACAAGCAGCCAGGAAGAAACAATTTCAATATTGTGGAAACACAATCAGAATGGCACCCGATCGGGCAGCTTCTACACTGTAGGGTCAAAAGGCATGGACTATGATAATCTAGAGGGCTAAAGAGCTGGGATTAAAAGCAAGAATCACCTATGCAGAAAAACTGAGTATCTTGTTTCAGGGGAAATTATGGTCATTCAGTGGAATAGATGACTTTCAAGCATTCTTGAGGAAAAAAACATAGTTGAATAGAAAATTTGACAATCAGACACAAGGAGCAAGAGATGCTTAAGAAGGTAAACAGGGAAAAGAAATCAAAAGGAATGTATCAAAGTTGAACTATTTACATTCCTACATGGAAAAACAATAACTGTAACTGATGAAACCTTTCTCAGTATGAAAATAGTTGAAGAAGTATATATGGGCATATGAATACATATGTGAATGTGTGTATATATGTTTACAGGTATATATAGATAGAGGGCACAGGTTGAAATTGGTGGGAAGGGATGATACTTAAGGGGTGAAGTTAAGAGGTGAGAGAGGAATATGGCAAGAGGAGATGGGGACAGATGGGGGGGGTAAACTATTTCATGTAGAAGAGGCAAGGAGAAGTGGTTGCAGGGGAGGGGAAGAACAGGAAGGCAAAAAGGCAAAACCATATTCTCATTGAATTTGGCTCAGGGAGAGAATGACATACATACTAAATGATATATCTCACACTATAAGAAAGTAGCGGGGAGGGGGATGAGAGGGGGAATGATGGAGGGGAGGTCATGCTGGGGGGAGTGGAGGTGGAGGCACCTACTTTTGAAGAGGGTCAGGATCAAAGTAGGGAATGGACCAGGTGAGGGGTGGGATGGGTGGGAGAGAAATATAGCCAGTCTTTTACAATATATCTACTATGGTAATGTTTTGCATAGCTATACATTTACAGCATATACTGAATTGCTTATATTCCCAGTGGGAGTGGGTGACAAGAGAGGAAGGGAATGGATCTAAAATTCAAAGTTTTAAAATGAAATGTTTCAAATATATATAAATACTATTATTAATACTATTTTTCATGTAATTGGGAGATAAGATGTGCAGCCATTTGGGCACAGAGATTCACCTTGCCCTAATGGCAAAGTCGAAGGGGGTATGGGAGAAGACATGGGAGAGAGCAGATTGGATGAAGGGATATCCTGTTGGCCTGCCATTCTGGGGTGGTGGGTAGGGGAAAATGGGGAAAAATTGTAACTCAAAATCTGGCAGAAATGAATGATGTAAACCAGAAGTTAATAAAGCTTTTGAAAAAAAAACCTGAAAAAAATAATAACTAGCAAAAAATATGTTAACTTTTTTTAAGTTTATGAGTACAAAAATGAATGTTGAGATCAGAAGGAAAAGTGCAAATTATGAAAATATTTTGCTGCAAATTTCTTTGATAGAGAATAATGATCTGACATGACACATATATGTATGTGTGTTATTTAAATATATCTATGAAGAGAGAGAACTGATTTAAATATTTGAGAGTCTTTTTCTAATATATAAATATTCAAAGCAGTTCTCAAAGGAAGAAAACCAACCTACCAATTCCAAATATTTCAAATAATTCTAAAATATGATTGAAATTAATGATTCCAAATCAATAACACCACCTCTTATTGAGAATAACAAATATAAGAAATATGGTAAAGGGCGGCTAGGTGGCGCAGTGAGTAGAGCACCAATCCTAGAGTCAGAAGGACCTGAGTTCGGATCTGGCCTCAGACACTTAAAGCACACACAAATAAAAACCTAGCCATGTGGCCTTGGGCAAGTTACTTAACCACAATTGCCCTCCAAAAACCAAAAAAAAAAAAAATATGGTATTATGAAAAGATTCTAGGGGGCTTGGAAAAAAGGTGTGTCCAAGTTCTAAAGCCTCACTCCAACAGTTAGTAGCTGTGGGCCAATCATTTAACCTCTCTGAGCATCAGTTTTATCTTATATAAAATGGGAATAATTATATTTACATAATTCAAAGAGTTTTGTTTTGTTTTTTTAAGGAAAGCATCACACTCATTGCTATTGTTGTTCAGTCATTCAGTGCTGTTCAACTCTTCATAACCCTGTGGACCACTGTCCATGGAGTTTTCTTGTCAAAGATACAGGAGTGGTTTTCGATTTCCTTCTTTGGTGGATAAAGACAAACAGAGGTAAGTAACTTGCCCAGAGTCACATAGCTAATAAGTGTCTGAGGTCAGATTTGAACTCAGGTCTTCTTGACTCCAGGCCCAGTGCTCTCTATTCACTGAACCACCTAGCTACCTCTTAACTAAAACACACACAAAAAAACCCATAAAACTTAAAGAAACATTAACTCTTAAGGTTGGCAGGAAAAGGCAAGTTGGAATAGAAAGCACACACTTTTTTCAGAACATATACGTTATAAGAAGTGCTACTTTTGAGCATTCATTGTTAAATACCCAGGGATAGCTTGTTAAATACTCAAAATTACATCTTCATTTTATTTTTGGATTTTTTCCCTTCTCCAATTTATCAAAGAAGGAACCAAGAACATTATGATGTCAAGAGGCATAGAATGGTTGATGCTTTATAACTAGGGGGTCGAGGAAGGGAGAAAAAGAGATAAAGAGAAGATCAGAAGCTGAGGCAGAAAATGGGGCAAAAATCATATAGACCAAGGTTGGGATTTGATTGTTCCTGAGCCTTCCAGAAAGGAATAGTATCTGACCAAATCTGGACTAGTTTATTCCAACCTTATTTATATATGATTGGAAAAATAAGGCCAAAGACTATTCAAATTCTCAACATTCCCTCCATTTTCATAGTTAAAATTTTCTGTTTTACCATGAATTTCAAAAGTGAAAGGCTAATAGTAGTTAAAAACTTCTTGAACCTAAATTCCACCAGTGAAGTTAAGCAGTGCTTCTTAATCAAGGGCACCACTGAATACAACTGGCTAATGTGGCATGGCCAATGAAAAAGAAGGAATAGAAACAGAAAAGGAAGGCAAGAAGTTGAAATAATGGATTGAAAAGCTTGAAGAGAGAGTTATAGGAACTGAGAAGAAAAGAAAAGATGAAAAAATAGATGCATGTATTTCAAGGCATGATGGCCTGTAACCAACAACCCCCTCAGAGACCACTCAGTGTCAGCAGGTTGCCTTATTCAGGTTCACAACCTGTGTATCATTAATCTGAAAATTATTTAAGAGGAAAAAGAAAGGAGAGGAAAAATACTAATATTTCTTTTTTAAAAATCATATACTTAAAAAACCTCACTTTACATAAAGAGATTTTGCTATGACTTCCTCTGCCTGAAAATCTATCTTTATAGAGAGAGAAGGTAGTACATGACCTATGCTAGAGCCACTGGGTTGTTTCAAGATTACTGTTTACTCTTAGGATAGAAAGGTTAGGCTTCATGTTGATTCAAAACCTTCTCTGCCTTTTGAAATTTCCCTCATGGGTGTCAATTAGTTCTATCTGGATATGTGGTTTTAGTTATGCTGGCACCTGCCCATTAGAAACCAGGGTATAGCTGTCAATTCATTTCACATAAGCCTTTTGATACCTGTCAGATGCTAGATACCTCTGAGCCTCAATGATATAAAAAGATGAGCTTGTGGTAGGTAAGTAACTATAAAATGCATGCTGTCTTTATATCTGGCAACAAATCTATGACTCTAGCCATTTGTTTTCTTCTTTGAATTATTTTCACCTTCTCTCTACTCCTAACCTCAAAGTCTATTTTTTTACTTTCTTCCCCATTTCACCTTATTTCTCTTTTGTGGAAGGCAAAGCAGCAATTTAAATATAGTTGCAAGTATGTAGAACAAATATCACCAAATCCAAGTTCCTCCCTAGTTTTACTCATCCCTAGTCTACATAAAGCTATCATGGTAATCTACAAGTCATTGTGTTAACTGCCAGGGTCATGATGAGGTTTGAAAGCAATTTTCTCACTCTAAGACAAATATCTAGGAGGACTTGGTGCTGGAGGAGAGGAAATATATTTCATTAGAAAGATTCAACTAAGTCATTCTTGCTATTTCAATGACATCAACAGACGAGCAAATGATATCAAGTTTTGCTTTCTTTGTTGAGATGCTCTTGATATTTATTAGTCTCCACTGAACTATAGCTAACATTCAGCATGTCTTTTGGAGGAAAATATTGATTATTCCCTTTCTGAATCTAGCTTATAACCTAAGTGCTATTTCAGCTCTTAGGTGATTCAGAATTATAGCCATAGGCAGTCAACACAACCACTCCCTTAGGTAAACCCTATCTGATTTGTACTTTGAACTGATGATTTCAGATCACTGTTCCCCATTCTCCTCTCCGCTCCTTTCTTCTCTTTTTCTCTGTCTATATATAGATACATATTTATATATGTAATGCACATGCTAAATATATATATATGCATATATACATATATATGCATATACATATATAATTTCATTAATATTATGAGTAAAAATGGTGATGGAATTGGAGTAAAATGCCTCAGAAACCCTAATTAGTCATATTTGTGTGAGTTTTTATTATCAATACTAATAGCACCTTGTATTCATACAGTGATTTGGAAGGGGTATGTTTTAGCTATATATTAATTCCTACATTATCATTACTTGCTAATAAGTTATTTTTCTGATTTGTATTTTAATAAGGGAATACCTCATTTCATATAATATTAAATACTTTCCTTCACTCAAGTGCTATGCTGTTATTTCAAATTGTCTAGAAGTGACCCTGAACTCCTGAAGTTATGCCAACAGAACATATATTCCTGCAGGCCCTAATAAGTGAAAAGGTTTTGAAAATGGACTTGATTGCATATAGGTATGAGTAATTTTGAAAGATTTATCACCGCATCATGGTTTTTCATTTTGTTGTTGTTTTGGTTGGTTTGGTTTGGTTTTGCCTTATCAATTCTCATAGATAAACTCTAAAATTTTAGAGGGATTTCTTTCTGCATTCTTGGAGGGAGAATTTACATGGATGAAATCACAGATTCTTGATAAGCATTTAACAAGTTAGCTGCAAGGCCCTCAGGTATTTTTTTTTACCTTTCCACATTTCATTTTTCCTTCTTACTGATCATTTTGTCCTATTTTTTGAAACTCTTGAATTCCATACTTGCTAGGCCACTTTCAATTTCTTAAACTATGATCTCCAACAGGCGTTTCAAGTCCAGGAATTAATTAGGTCCCAGACATAATCATCTGGAGGTTTCTCAATATGTCAGGAGTACATCTGCAAAGAACAGTCATATAATTCTAAGAAATAATTGCAAGGGTAAAGAACAGGGAAGTGTTCTCTAGAAACTCTTGATAGAAACAACCCTAGACTCTCCTGTTGCTATTATCTAATTTGCCCTACGACATGAAATCTAAGGAGGACTGTGTTTATATTTTGATAAGTTGTTTCCATGAAGAATGAATGAAAATTAATTTATTTAATGATGATTATATGCCAAGCAATTCCCTTAGCAGTGGAATAGTTAAATACAAATGCATGTATTTGTGTATATGTATTTGTGTATAAATACATATTATATATATGCATATATATGTATATGTTTGTGTGTGAGTGTGAGTGTGTGTGTGCAGTACCCATTCTCATGAAGTTTACATTCTAACTGAGGGAGAGAAATCATAAATAAAAGCTCAGTTTCAGGGCAAATTGAAAAATACAGAATTTCTCTGGGTGTAATGATAGGCAAATGGCAAGGACTAGGGTTCAATAGATAGAATGACAATTTCTTGAATAGAGTGGATTTCAAATAGGGTGAAAGGACTAAGTGATAGATCGTAAGGTTTAGAGGTCTTCCATTCCATCAGAAAGAATGGAATGTTTTCCTTCCAGATTATCCCAGCAATGTATCACTGATGCTCTTCTCGTCCTGCTGTCCCATGAGATTTGGGCAGTTTGGAAATGGGAAAGAAGTAAAGGGAAAGACAGGGGGAGAGGAAAATTCTTCCTTCCACCCTCCTGTCCTATGGGGTATGGTCAGCCTGAGTGGTCAGGAAATGACTGTACTGAGAAATGAACTAGAGTTCATTACCATAGCACAAGTCTTCTTGGCTTCTTCGGGGTAGATGTACCTTTGAGGGTGTGGGTTAAAATGTAAATCACACTATTTGCCTTCCCTCTTTGATCTCTCTAAATAGAAAATTCAGTATAAATAAAGATCAAGGAAAATCACTTAAGTGGGAATGAAATCACATACAGCATCTCAGATAAATAAATGGGAAGTCTTGGTTATAACTGGGTTTCGGGGTGGGGGAGTTATGATCTAATTTTATAAATATGTGCATGAGTTTCAGGTGTATTTTTGTGTTTGCTGACAGATCCATGCCCTTCTGATGCTGACTATCTCCCTAAAGCATCATCATCAATCAGGTCACAGTCTGATGGGCCTTAACACTAGGGGAGAGTCTGGCTGTGTCTCTTCTTGCCATCCTAGGCAAGCTGGCAAATTTGGTTGCCACAGTGACCAATTACACAGGAGTAAGTATTATCTGTTTGATTTTTTCAAAATATCTCTTTAGATAATGGGAAGGAATGAGATTTTTGATTATTTCCACAGATTAGTATGGATATTTAACATATATTCATACATATGAGTGATTTCCCTCAAAAAGGCAGTCCCATTAACAAATATGGCTTCTAGATTGCTGTACAGATGTAGAAATCCTTACCTAATGGCACTGCTGCCAACATCAAGATCTTGTGCAGTGACAGCTCCAATTATGGTCCCAACAGGAGTGTCTTCATAGACCTCCATGGTGTAGAGTGGCTTGCTAAACACGGGAGGCTCATCGACATCCAACACACTGATCTTCACAGTCGCAGTATCCTTGAAAGGACCCACTGAGTGGAAGCGGTGGTCAAGATGAAGGTTGGAAGCCTCTACTTTGAAAGTATAAGCTTTTTTTGTTTCAAAATCTAATGGCTGCAGTAGGAAAAAATCAAAAAGAGGAGAAAACATAAAATATGGCAAACTGTGAGCTATAATTTTGGAATGTTCCTATAATTTATGGGATTAATTTCTTGATGTCAATGCTAGAGATTGCTATGTTTAATTTCCTATTTGCTAATTAGAGGGGGAAAGACTTAGATTAAGAAGAAAAATACATATTTTTTGAAGAGCTAATTTATGTAAAAATGAAAAGGAACATGTGACAGTTACCCAAAAGATTCTCATGCATACTGGCTTTATGTTAAGTGTTAGTTAGGAGATACTAACACTGGAGAATCATTCCTTCGGGAACACTGACATCTAGTGGTATAAAGTTACAATGAGCAAATATAGACATTTCATTTTGTAAATAACATGATATTTTTTAAAAAATCTTGGATTCCATAATTAAATCTGTTACCAGCAATTCAGTTTTTCCTTTGATTTTGTAATTGTTATTGCCGTAATTAGTTTCTTTATTTTCCCTATTCTTCTTGATTATCTATTTCCCCTGGACTTTTCATGATTTTTATCATTCTGATGTAGATATTTGAAGTAATAAAACATAGCTCCTCAGCAAACCTCTGGGGACTGAGAAAATGAATAGTTCCATGGCAGAGGACAGTCCTGTGCTGGCTGTCCCACTTCACCCATGCAGCTAAGCCCTGGAAGGTTGGAGGAGTAGTTACAATGGCAACAATAATAATGATCTTGAATAGAGTTTTGCACTTTGTCAAATTTTATATTATTACAGTAACACATTTGTGTAATTTAATTATATACCACACATACATAATATATGGCAAGGGCTGAACTCCTTCAGACTAGGATTTGGAATAACCTACATGGGATTTAAATACAGGTTCTAGAGCATAGAACTTGATAACTGAAAGTAAGGGTAATATCATTATAAAATCCAATATAAAATCATTAATCGTCAGATTCATTAATAATATTTCTCTAGAAAGAGTACCTAGCTATGAACATGTGTTGCTAGTCATGTTACTGTGGGTAAATAGGTCCATCAAGACAGATATATTTAGATATCTATCATATTACACACACACACACACACACACACATACATACTCAAAATTATTTTGCTGAGGTAGTCATATGGTTAAACGAGAGACTAATATTGTTTAGGCACCAGACATAAAGAGTATGAAGGATCTTCTCACAACTTAAGTAAAAGAAACCAAAGTATTACAAAATGAACACTGAAATACTTTGTAGCCAGTTGTCTGAGACTTCTGGGATAATTGCCATTTGGATGGCTCATATGATATGTTAACTGTTGTCTCAACATGGCAGTCCATCTTCTCCAGCATGTTCTGATAAAATAAAAGAGCCATCATTTCTCCTTTTTAAAACATACATTTCTGAGAAAAAAAAATAAATAGCATAATTCTCACCAACTACCTTATAATACTCTGAAAATTCAGAGGATCTTGTGGAACTATTCAAATTAAGGGAATAATTTTCCTTGGATTAGCCAAAAAATACACTTTTTTTTTCTTATTTACCATAGGGAGACATATATGAGCCAGATTAGTGTCTCTGACTTTTTAATTCATGTAATTACTGTATTACTATTGTATATGCAGATAACATGTATATTAATATCAGATATTTCTATATGATTACATTGTATTATACATAATATTAATTATATATACATATATAATGTACAGTTATCTTTTGTTTTCATCTCACCTTCATTTAAGAATCTATTCATTCCCACTTCCTTAACTGATGAGCAACTCATGCTTGTAATGAGGTTTTTTAGTAAAGAAAATAAAGCAGTTCAACAAACCTAATTAATATATAAATAGAGCCTTAACAGTACAGGTTAGTGTAGTTCCAAGCTTTAATTGAACTAAGACTTTTGTAATACTTTGTATGTGTAATATTTCACATCCATAGTCTCCATTATTTCAAAGAAGAGAGGGGTATGTAATTTCTCCTCTCTGAATTCTTGCTTTTGAAAATCCCTTCTGTTTTCTTTGGTTCCACTGTACTTTCTCAGTCCTACGTCCATTTTCCCCTTCTTTCTGACTTCTTCTCTATTTCACCTCTCCATTCTCATTTATCTTCCTTTCCCACAATTTCTTTCTTTCCATAGTTGTGCTGGGAAGCTTCCAGTAAGCCTTATTTTTACTCATTTTCACAACTGTAATTAAAGAAGCACAAGAAAACTCAATGCCCAACTCCCAAATGGCTTATTCTTTGGCTATGACTGCATAGGTTTACCTAACCAAATTTGAATCTCTGTATTCATTTTAACTTAATATTTTTAAACTTCTACATTGCCTATAGCTCTGTATAAAAGTTCTAGAGAGGGGGCAGAGCCAAGATGGCGGAGTAGAAACAGCATTTCCAATGTGCTCTGCCCCACACAAATTTCAAACAATGTGAAAGGGCGCTCTGAACAACTTCTGGAGCCACAGCACCCACAGAACAGCACAGAGAAGCTAACCTCCTGCTGAGGACAGCCCAGCAGCCCTGCAGGGAGCAGCCAGCACAGCGCTCTGAGAACAGGCAGCACAGCACGTCGGGAACGGACAGGACAGACCTCAGAGCCTAGCCCAGGTCCGTGGTTTTAGCCCCAGGGCGGCCAGGCTTTCAGCCAGCTGGTGGAACTCCAGAACACCAGCAATTGTGGGATTCCAGAATTATCAGCAGAGATATGCCTAGGACAAAGTGAGAGGTTAGTGCCCTATGGATTTTGGGACCAGTGTTTGGGGAACACGTGGCTTCCTCCCCTGGGGGCAAAAAGCTGCTGAAGAAACAGCTGCACAGAAGCCATTTTGCAGCGTCAGTAGTGGCTCTAGCTCCTGGTCTGCAAACTGTAGGAAGACCCAGCAATCAGTCTGGGGGTTAATCGCTTTTGCTTTAAAATGCCTGGATCTGGATTGTGGTCTGGGGGGGACGTTTGGGGTGGGTATCCAACTTGCCAGAGTGGGTGGAGGCTTTACAGAGGCCACCCAACTGGCGGAAGTTGTGAAGACCCCACGTTTGGGCGGAAGCTCCCCTGTCTGGTGGCAGAGTCCTACTGTGGCAACAAGCCCAAAAATCAAGTAATTAAGTGGCAACATGCCTAGGCAAATGAAACAAAATAAACAGAAAAGTTCAACATTGGACTCCTATTTTAGGGGCAAAGAGGCTCAAAGCATGGAGGAGGACTGTGAGGTCAGAACTCCTGTACCAAAAGCCCCAAATGAAAATACAAGCTGGCTACAGGCCATAGAGGACCTTAAGAAGCAGATAAGAGAAGTGGGGAAAATTTGGGAAGAGAAATGAAAAAGATGCAAGAAAAGTATGAAATGACAGTCAACAGCCTGACTGAGGAAAATAACACCTTAAAAAATAGACTAACTCAAATGGCAAAAGAGGCTCAGAAAGGCAATGAGGAGAAGAATGCCTTAAAAAGTCGAATTTGCCAGATGGAAAAAGAATCTCAAAAGCTCACTGAGGAGATTCATTCCTTCAGAGTTAGACTGGAGCAAATGGAAGCTAGTGACTTTATGAGAAATCAAGATGCTGTTAAACAGATCCAAACAAATGAAAGAATAGAAGGCAATGTGAAATATCTCATGGGAAAAACCACTGACCTGGAAAATAGATCCAGGAGAGACAATTTAAAAATTATTGGACTACCTGGAAGCCATGATCAAAGAAAGAACCTAGAAATCACCCTTCAAGAAATTCTCAAGGAAAATTGCCCTGATGTTTTAGATCCAGAGGGCAAAATAGAGGTTGAAAGAATCCACAGATCACCTCCTGAAAAAGATCCCAAAAAGAAAACTCCCAGGAATATTATAGCCAGGTTCCAGAATCCCCAGATCAAGGAGAAAATACTACAAGCAGCCAGGAAGAAACAATTTCAATATTGTGGAAACACAATCGAATAGCCCAGGACCTGGCAGCTTCTACACTGAGGGATCGAAGGGCATGGAATATGATATTCCAGAGGGCAAAAGAACTGGGAATGAACCCAAGGGTCACCTACCCAGCAAAACTGAGTATTTTGTTTCAGGGGAAAATATGGTCATTCAGTGGAATAGAGGACTTTCAAGCATTCTTGATGAAAAAACCAGAGTTGAATAGAAAATTTGACATTCAGACACAAGAAGCACGAGATGCTTGAGAAGGTAATCAAGGAAAAGAAATCAAAAGGAACTTATCAAAGTTGGACTATTTACAGTCCTACATGGAAAAACAATAACTGTGTTTGATGAAACCTTTCTCATTATGAAAATAATTGAAGAAGGGTACATGGCATATGTTCACAGATATACATGGATAGAGGGCACAGGTTGAATTTGATGGGAAGGGATGATTATTTTTTTTTTGGAGGGCAATTGGGGTTGGGTGACTTGCCCAGGTTCACATGGCTGGGTTTTTGTTTGTGTGTTGGGTGTCTGGGGCCAGATCCGAGCTCGGGTCCTTCTGGCTCCAGGGCTGGCTCTCTGCTCACTGCGCCACCTAGCCGCCCCAAGGAAGGGATGATTCTTAAGGGGTGAAGTCAAGAGGTGAGAGAGGAAAGTGGCAAGAGGAGATGGAGAGAGACAGGGTAGGGCAAACTATCTCATGTAGAAGAGGCAAGGGGAAGTAGTTGCAGGGGAGGGGAAGAACAGGAAGGCAAAAAGGCAAAAGCATATTCTCATTGAAGTTGGCTCAAGGAGAGAATCACATACATACTAAATGGAATATCTTACCCTCACTCACTCTCCTGAGTAGGGGAAAGGGGTATGAGAGGAGGGATGATGGAGGGGAGGGCATTCTGGGGAGAGGGGAGGTTAGAAGTACCCACTATCAAAGAGGGACAGGATCAAAATAGGGAATGGACCAGGTGGGAGATGAGACAGGTGGGAGGGAAATGTAAGCAGTCTTTTACAATATATCTACTATGCTAATGTTTTGCATAGATATACATGTACAACACATACTGAATTGCTTATCTTCTCAGAGGGAGTGGGTGACAAGGGAGAAAGGGAATGGATCTGAAAATCGAAGTTTTAAAATTAAATGTTTCATAAGATGTCCAGGTATTGGGGCTCAGAGATTCACCTTGCCCTAATGGCAAAGTCAAAGGGGGTATGGGAGGAGATATGGGAGAGAGCAGATTGGATGAGGGGATATCTGGTGGGACTGCTACTCTGGGGTGGTGGGTAGGGAAAAAAATAGGGGAAAAATGTAACTCATAATCTGGTGGAAATGAATGATGTAAACCAGAAGTTAATAAAGCATTTGTTTAATTTAAAAAAAAAAAGAGTGAACCTGTGCTAGCAGCCTTCCTGTGGGCTAGTGTTATCTGACTTACAGGCATATATTCTCATATGTACACTTTCTCTGTTTTGCTACTGACTTGAATAAATGGGTTTCCTTGCTCCTTGCTAAAAAAAAAGTTCTAGAGATAAATTTTCAGAAATAAAATTGTCTCTGCCTTCAGTGAAATTATATTCCACTAGGATATGTGGGGAGGGGGACTTGTAGGGGAGGTAGTAACAAACACGGTGTGGATGATAATTACAAGCTGTATTAGAAAAGTAATTTTAATTCATAGAGAACCTGAACAGCTGGGGAAGGATGGTGGAAATCAAGAAGGGCCTCTAGTAGGAGTGACTCTCAAGCAGTATCATAGGCCTATACAAAGATAGAGAAGCAGAAGATGGAAATGCTAGTAGACCAATTGACCATGACAGAGAATGCATGAAGGGGAATAAAATGAAGCTAGACTGTAAAGGTAGGGAGTCAGGTTCTGAAGGTCTCTCTAAAGGCCAAACACAGTAGCTTATATTTGATCCAAGAAACAGTTGGAAGCAATAAAATCAGAGTTATATTTTAGGAATATTCATTTGTCAGTTATGTGGAAGACAAACTGATGATGGAAGTCATTATTGTCTGAATAAGAGGTCCTGAAAAAAGGTTGGTGGCTGTGCAACTAGAGAGAAAAGAATAGGTAAGAAGATGCTCTGGAGGTAGAATTGAAGATTTAGTAAATTATTATGCAGGAGTGGTATCTCATACCCCTCCACTCTTAGGCAACTAACAAGATACTCTACATCCTAAAACCTTTAGCAGGTGAGAATATCTTTTTTATTTACAAAATCAATCATAGGGATTAAAATGGTTGTGTGAACAATTCCTAGATGCCTCTATTGAATCAATTCAATGAGTAAAGTAGGTATAATCCAAAACAAACAACACTAGCCACAAAGGTAATGTCTTATGGCTGATAAACAAGAATCAGTCATGCCCTAAGGACTTAGATAAAACAGCAAGCCAGTGAAGAAATAGGAATTTCAGTAGAAGTTAGCCTACTTATAAAGAAGCTTGGGCCAGGTCCCTGGAATAGAACCATTTGGAAGTTGGGGTCCAGGGAGAGTCTATGTTTCCTCCCTCCTCACCTCATCTTGACCAGAATATGACCTTTTGAACTTCAAAATGCAAAACAATTGACCAGGCCATTTGCATTGGTAGCAGTGCCCCCAGTAAAGCCATGACTGACAGCACCATCTGCCTGGGCAGACAAAGACAAACTCAATACACAAGGGGGTCCTGACTCTCTGGATTCAGCAGAAAACTACAAATAACCAAAGGGAACTTCATGAAGTCAAAGGGAGAATAGGACTAAAAGACACCAGGTACTGTGGATTACCCTTTTGCCACCTGTGCTTTTTAAACTTGGTCTCACTCTCCCCAGGGACCCTGCTTGGGAAAGGGAAGAGTTTACCTCAGACTTTGAAGGGAATTTTTAATATAACAACGATCCTTATTATAACTGCTTAGTAAATACCCCTTTCCAAAGTCTAATTAACTCTGTCTGGTGAAGTGATAATTAGTGATGGGGAACATGCTAGATAAGGGTTCATGTATGATGACAGGAAATATCCCTAAACCGGGGGGGCGGAGCCAAGATGGCGGAGTAGAAACAGCTCATCCAAGCCACTCTGCCCCCAGATTCCCCCCAAACTGTGTAAAAGGGGACTCTGAACAACTTCTGGAGTCCCAGCACCCACAGAACGACACAGAGAAGATAATCTCCCGCTGAGGACAGCCTAGCAGCCCTGCAGGAAGGACCAGCGCAGCAGTCTGGGACGTGGCAGCGCGCAACACGCAGAGCACAGGAAGCGGAGCCAAGCGGAGCCAAGCGGAGCCCAGGTCCGCGTGAGCCGAGGTTTTAGCCCCAGGGCGGCAGGGCCAGCAGCTGGCTGGAAGAACCCCAGAACACCGGCAGCCATGGCGACTCCAGAATTATCAACATAGACAGGCCTAGGACAAAGTAAGAGGTTAGTGTCCTATGGACTCTGGGACCTGTATTTGGGCGAATGCGTCGGCTCCCTCCCCTGGGGGCTAGAAGCCCCTGAGGAGACATGCCATTTTGTAGTTTTCAGAGGCAGCTCCAGCTCCTGGCCTGCAATTAATTGTAGGGAGAGCCAGCGATAAGTCTTGGGGGGGCGGAAATCGCTCTTGCTTTAACCTCCCTGGATCTGGATTGTGATCTAGGGTGGAAGTCGTGGGTGGGTTTACAGCTTGCCAGAAACGGAAGTTGCCCCCCACACTTTCGGGACGAAAATTCCTCTATCTGGCTTTAAAGCCATAGTGTGGCAACAAGCCCAAAAGTCAGGTAATCAAGTGGCAACATGCCAAGGCAAAGGAAACAGAAAAATGCAACCCTAGACTCCTATTTTGGGGGCATAGAGCGGGAAAAGGACTGTGAGGTCAGAAGTCCTGCTCCAAAAGCCCCAGGGGAAAACATGAGTGGGGCGCAGGCCACAAGGACCTTAAGAAGGACTTTAAAAATCAGAGAAGTGGAGGAAAAATTGGAAAGAGAAATGAGAAGGATGCAGGAAAAGTACGAAATAAGGGTCAACAGCCTGACTGAGGAAAACAACACCTTAAAAAATAGACTGACTCAAATGGCAAAGGAGGCCCAAAAGGGCAATGAGGAGAAGAATGCCTTAAAAAGTTGAATTTGCCAGATGGAAAAAGAATCTCAAAAGTTCACTGAGGAGATTCATTCCTTCAGAGTTAGACTGGAGCAAATGGAAGCTAATGACTTTATGAGAAATCAAGATGCTGTTAAGCAGATTCAAACAAATGAAAGATTAGAAGGCAATGTGAAATATTTCATGGGAAAAACCACTGAGCTGGAAAATAGATCCAGGAGAGACAATTTAAAAATTATTGGACTACCTGAAAGCCATGATCAAAGAAAGAACCTAGAAATCACCCTTCAAGAAATTCTCAAGTAAAATTGCCCTGATGTTTTAGATCCAGAGGGCAAAATAGAGGTTGAAAGAATCCACAGATCACCTCCTGAAAAAGATCCCAAAAAGAAAACTCCCAGGAATATTATAGCCAGGTTCCAGAATCCCCAGATCAAGGAGAAAATACTACAAGCAGCCAGGAAGAAACAATTTCAATATTGTGGAAACACAATCAGAATAGCCCAGGACCTGGCAGCTTCTACACTGAGGGATTGAAGGGCATGGAATATGATATTCCAGAGGGCAAAAGAACTGGGAATGAACCCAAGGGTCACCTACCCAGCAAAACTGAGTCTTTTGTTTCAGGGGAAAATATGGTCATTCAGTGGAATAGAGGACTTTCAAGCATTCTTGAGGAAAAAACCAGAATTGAATAGAAAATTTGACATCCAGACACAAGAAGCAAGAGATGCCTGAGAAGGTAATCAGGGAAAAGAAATCAAAAGGAACTTAACAAAGTTGAACTATTTACATTCCTATATGGAAAAACAATAACTGTGAGTGATGATATCTTTCTCACTATGAAAATAATGGAATAAGGGTGTGTGGTCATATGAATACATATGTGAATGTGTGTGTATATGGATAGAAGGCATAGGTTGAATTTGTTGGGAAGGGAGAATACTCAAGGGATGTAATTATGAGGTGAGAGAGGAAAGTGGCAAGAGGAGATGGGGAAAGACAGGGTAGGGTAAACTATCTCATGTAGAAGAAGTAAGGGGAAGTGGTTGCAAGGGAGGGGGAGAATAGGAAGGCAAAAAAAAGGCAAAACCACATTCTCATTGAATTTGGTTCAGGGAGAGAATGACATACATACTAAATGGGATATATCAACCTGCAGCAGAATAGGGGGAAGGGGGATGAGAGGAGGGATGATGGATGGGAGGGCATCCTTGGGGGGAGGGGAGGTTGGAAGTACCCACTATAGAAGAGGGACAGGATCATGTAGGGAATGGACCAGGTGAGGGGTGGGATGAGTGGCAGGGAATTATAAGCAGCCTTGTACAATATATCTACTATGATAATGTTTTGCATAGCTAGACATGTACAACATATACTGAATTACTTATCTCCCCAGAGGGAATGGGTGACAAGGGAGGAAGGAAATGGATCTGAAATTCGAGGTCTTAAGATTAAATGTTTCAAATATATATAAATACTATTATTAATACTCTTTTGCTTATAATTGGGAGAGAAGATGTGCAGGCATTGGGACACAAAGATTCACCTTCCTCTAATGGAAAAGCCGAAGGGGGTATGGGAGAAGGTATGGGAGAGAGCAGATTGGAGGAAGCGATATCTTGTGGGACTGCTATTCTGGGAGGTTGGATAGGGGAATAACGGGGGGGAAATGATTGTAACTCAAAATCTGGTGGAAATGAATGATGTAAAACAGAAGTTAATAAAGCATTTGTTTTAAAAAAAAAGAAATGCGGGGCGGCTAGGTGGCGCAGTGATTAAGAGCGCCGGCCTCGGAGTTGGGATGACCCGACATCAGATCCGGCCTCAGAAAATGAGCACCCACACATAAATAATGACTAGCCGTGTAACCTTGAGCAAGTTACTTAACCCCAATTGCTTTTAAAAAAAAGAAATACCCCTAAACCACTTAGGGTTAGAACACTGAAGGAAAAAAGTAATCAGTCATCCTCTGGGGCCCCATTCTGGCAAAGGAAGTTGGAATTGGAAAATAGCCGAGAAGTTTGCTGCCTACTACATTTAGATGTGGGAGTTGAGGAAGAAGGAAGAATCAAAGATGACTTAAAAGTTGTCAACCTGGGTGAATGAAAAGATGCTGTTCAGTTGTTTTCAATCATGACCACCTGTTTGTGACCCCATTAGGGGTTTTCTTAGTGCATTGAAAAAAGCATCAGGTCTGCAGTCAGGAAGACTCATCTTCCTGAGTTCAAATCCAGACTCAGAAATGTACTAGCCATGTGGCCCAAGGCAAGTCACTAAACCCTGTTTCCCTCAGTTTCCTCATCTATAAAATGAGCTGGAGAAGGAAATGGCAAATCATTCTAGTATCTTTGCCAAGAAACCCCAAATAGGATCACAGAGTCAACACAACAAAATGACTAACAAATAGAAAAACAGCAAAGATAGTGGAATAATTTACCACATATGGCCTTCTAGGTCCTCAAGTGCAGCCCTTTGACCAAGGTCAAACTTCACAGAACAAATCCTCTTAATAAAGGATTTGTTCTGTAAAAACTTGGCCCTTAAGTCTGTCATGAAACATCTAATTTAGTCTTATATTGGCTAAAAATACTTGCTCTATAAATTTTCAAATGTATAATTGACATTTATCAAGTCTAAATGTCTATATGCTATTCCTTGATGCTACTAAAGCGGCCGGATATTAATCTGTTAATAATATTTTTAACTTTATAAAACAGAGTAGAATATCTAATGTGAGGACCTATAAAATAGCCTCTTTCCTGTTTGCATTGTTCTTAG
Organism: Gymnobelideus leadbeateri; assembly: GCA_011680675.1. Lineage (NCBI taxonomy): Eukaryota > Metazoa > Chordata > Mammalia > Diprotodontia > Petauridae > Gymnobelideus > Gymnobelideus leadbeateri. The sequence goes on along the minus strand of WOXC01004691.1, from coordinate 767,879 downwards.
TAGATATATAAAAATATCAGCCACAGAGTGGTGCTATATTAATAAATGTTTTGATATAAACTCAGTTTTTTACTTAAGGATAATATCTCAGTGAGAAAAGGCAGTTCTACTGACAAATTTATCTTAAGTGTAATTCTATTATATAAAACAGATTCTATACAAAACCAAAATAAAAATAAAGACACAAAGAAAAAAATATCTTTGGATTTCTGTGTGACAAAGGAGCTTGATTTGGATTGTTACACGATGATACTGTTACCTTTATTTGAAACTAATATAAAATGCATTAATTTCACATATACACACATTTATGAATATTTTAAAATGTTCATTATTTTGACATGTATTATGTTTCATATAGGAAATATGTATATATATACATATATATATACATGTGTTTATAAAAACACATACATGTGTGTGTGTTCTTACCTTAATAGTAGGTTAGATTTGTGTTTGGAATAAAAAAAAATATTTCTTCCTGATAGGAGAAAATACCCCATCTGAGGGAATTTTGTGAATTGAGTGAATCATTCTGATTCTATCTTGTGACTCAGTTCCAGATCTAACTCAGTTCCCTTTCTATTCAATTATGGGTCTAGTCCAATTTCTGTCTTGTGTAAAAACTTTATTTGATTATTGGGATTGTGAGAAAAATGTATTACGTTACTTGAACCCAATCCTGCATGACTAGGCATCTGGACTACCTCTATCTGTTTGTAGCGGCAAGCACCCCAATATCCCCAGGGTGACTGCCAACACAGGTTCTTAGATCTGCTTTTGTAAAGGAAAGCAACTCAAAATGGGTTAACAAGCTTACTTTAATCAAACAAACATACATTACCTAGTTCAGGGGAAAAAGGTCAGCACCCCAAACTTCAGAGTTACAGAACTTACAAATCAAACAGACAGGCTTCCAAACTGTCCCAGCATTACATCAATACCAAATCACAGTTACCAGAGAGGGAAGCATCAACATCTGGGTTTTCAAAGCCGGGGGGCTCTCAACAACGGCTTCCCAGAGTCTCATCTGGTCAAATCACACAACACTTCTCAAAGTGAGCCCCCAAAGCAAAGCCTCTCCTAAGGGTTTATATAGCCTTCTCCTGGCTCAGAGAATGTAACAACCTTCTGGACCCACTGCCCAATCACAAAGTATCAAGGTGTGGGCTTTCCTGAAAAACAAGCCTCCCACCACAGGCTCCAGGTGCACTTAAGGTAGGGGCAGGGAAGATCTTTAAATCTGCATTTCCATTACATTCGGCCCCAAGATCTTTCTTGCCCATAGCATACACAATTTACATTTGAATTAGCACTAAAACATCTCTTAGGTCACATTTTCCAGGTACATAAGAAAATCACAATATAATCTCAAAATACAATAGTCCAAGTCTTCCACTCATGGGGCAAATGTTAACTCAGTCCACTTATCAGTAAAATCAAAAAATAGTCACTCTTAAGTTAACTCAATCAGTTACATCAGTTTTCAAAGTACAAGTCTTCCACTCATGGGGCAAAGTCTTGATTAGCTCAATTAGTCTCTTATCTGTAACAATATCTCAAAGTACAACCAGTACCTTATTCAGTAAAGTCTTACTAAGGATGGCCATAGCATAGACAATTTACATTTCAGTTATCACTAACCATCCCTTAAGTCATATTTTCAAGGTACATCTAAAGTTACCAAAGTGGCCACTGGGTCTTAAACAAAGTACATTGCATTTTCACATCAATTCACAAAATACAAAGCATTATCACATAAAGTACTCTTGGGAGGAGGGGGGTGTCCTTCCCCTCGCACTGCTCCAGCCCTGCTTCCAAGTCCAGAGAGGGAGCTGGGCAACAAAACCAATGTGGCGTCCTTGGGGTGCATGGCACTTCACCCCACCCATCATAGTTACAAGTCCATCCTCCCCCTGGGTCCCAAACTGTGGGATGCAACAAGGAAACACATTCAGTGCCCCTGCTTTGCCACACAGTCCTTATCTTGTCCTGTGGCTGAACTCCAAACTCCTGGGTTCCTTCTCCTCCAGCAGAAGGCAGCAGCTCCAGGCTTCTCCACAGGTCTCCATGCCGGCAGCTCACCATTCCTGCTCTCAGCTCAGTGAAGTCAGCATGCAGGCCGTTCTTCTCTCCTGCTCCATGGCTCCACAGAATCACAGCTACCACAACTGGGAAACAAACAATTATCCCAGCCCCCATACTTTCCTTTTACTCAGCAGATCCCATCCCTCGTCGCCATTTTGTAGCAGCAAACACCCCAATATCCCCAGGGTGACTGCCAACACAGGTTCTTAGATCTGCTTTTCAAAAGGAAAGCAACTCAAAATGGGTTAACAAGCTTACTTTAATCAAACAAACACACATTACCTAGTTCAGGGAAAAAAGGTCAGCACCCCAAACTTCAGAGTTACAGAACTTACAAATCAAACAGACAGGCTTCCAAACTGTCCCAACATTACATGCATCAATACCAAATCACAGTTACCAGAGAGGGAAGCATCAACATCTGGGTTTTCAAAGCCGGGGGGCTCTCAGCAACGGCTTCCCAGAGTCTCATCTGGTCAAATCACACAACACTTCTCAAAGTGAGCCCCAAAGCAAAGCCTCTCCTAAGGGTTTATATAGCCTTCTCCTGGCTCAGAGAATGTAACAACCCTCTGGACCCACTGCCCAATCACAAAGTATCAAGGTGTGGGCTTTCCTGAAAAACAAGCCTCCCACCACAGGCTCCAGGTGCACTTAAGGTAGGGGCAGGGAAGATCTTTAAATCTGCATTTCCATTACACTGTTGCTTAAAGACCTGTAATTAAGGCCTAGATTATGTTGACCTGAAAGGCAGTCAGATCTGAAGTCTGATACAAGTTTTCTCACAATTATAAATCTCAAGCAACCCATATATCTTATCTGAAATCTGGCCCCATACTGATCTATTAGTTTTTGTTTCCATGTTCATTTGTTTAAATATAAATACTTGGGGAAGTAGAAGACCTCTTTTTCTGATTTCAGGGAACTGTATCTGTTCATTCTCCTCCCAACTCAAAAAGCCCCTAATTTTTCCTCCAATTAGAAAATCAGATTTTATACCCTGATTGTTTTATTTCATTAATTGGTCTTACTTGATTAGTTGCTTTTAATGCATAAACATGTCTCCCTCTATGGGGTCCAGTGCCAAAGCTGAGGAGGCCTGGTCCCGATTTTTTATGCAATGAGCATGCACTGCTTAACAAATGAATATACTCAGAAACTGAGACCTTGTTTTCCTCAGTCTTTTCAGGTTCCACCTGCCACACTTCTCAATCTTTGCAATGGTAGGAGGGTCACAGGTATAGTATATAGAGTATCTTTCAGATTTTTTATGGTTAATTATTGATTTTACTTTTTTATCCTCCTTTTCTTTTTTCACTTAAAATATTACATTTTTATATGGGTTGGCAAGCACAGATGAGGAAAGATAATAAGAGAAATTCTGATTACCACTTAAGCATAGGAAGCACCAGCACGATTAGTGATGGGACACATCTAGCCTACAATGCCCTTGTGCCCAGAAGTAGCAGAGGACTCCCATAAAGAAGACCTAGAAAAGGCAGAAAGCTACGAGAGTGCTGAGTTTAGAAGTCCCACAGAATGGCAGTAACCAACAATTGGTACACTGATAATTAGCATAATACTAAAGAGTTGCAACCAGGACAGTCCAAGTCAGAATCCAGGGTACTTAGGGCAAGACAAAGTATGACTGATCAACCTATGCAAAAATACACCCAAGGAATAGATTCTGGCCCTTGCACAAAAGTGCAATTCTTGGACTAACACTAGAGTGATGAGTACATCAAATACACTATTACATACATGCACACATACCAAAGATAAATCGATGACTCTCTGAACTTCAAGAATATTAGAACAAAATGAAAAAATAAAACAGAAGAAAAGTTTGATATCTGATATCATAAACAAGTGAAATGCAAATCAAGCCAAAGAAGAGTAATTTAAAAATCTTTGGACTCCCCAAAAAAACATAACTAAAAAAAAAGCCTGAGCATTCTATTTTAAGAAATTGTAAATGAAAACTTACCAGATCTGTTAGAACTTAAAGTGCAAATTAAAGTTAGAAAGAATGTATTGATCACCTTCTGAGAGAAAAGTTCAAAGCAAAAGTCTCCGGAATTTCATAGCCAAAATTCTGAGTTTCAAGGACATAAGTAAAAAAGAAAAAAAAAAATTCTGCAAGCATCTAGAAAAAAGCAGTTTAATTATGAAGGGAAAATAGTGAAGATCCATAAAACCTGGAAACTTCTATGAAATAACAGGAAAGCTTAAAATACAGTATTCCAGAAGTAAAAATACATAAACCAAAAATAATTTACTCTTTAATATATATTACTGCAGGATAAGCGAAATCCCACAGGGGAAATGGACTTTTAAAGGAACGGGGGACTTTCAAGTATTTCTGATGAAAAGACCAGAGCTGAGTAGGAACTTTGAAATTCAAACACAAGAATCCAGAGAAACCTGGAAAGGTAAATACATTTAAATAGTTGAAAGGAGTTAAATGATGATATATTGCAAATGTTCTAATGGAGGAAAAGAAACAAGTATTCCTTCAGAATCTTATATTTTCAAAGTATAAGGGTAAGTTACATCAAGGAATAAAAAACAAATATTTTCAATAGATTGGTTCAGTTCCAAGGACTTAAAGAGAGGAAAAGGAGGTTAGATTAAAATGAAGAAATACCATAGTGTGCAAGAAGGAAGAAGAAAATAGAGTTTGTCATTTCTAATAAATGAATTGAATGAAAATTATAGTTGTTCATCCTTCATTTTCTAGAAGTCCAATGACATTACAAGGGTGACAACTTGTGCATGAATTATATTTAAGTGAGGCACCATTGCACAAAGTTGTCTTCTAGAATAATCAAAATCCAGTGGCAAGACAGAAATGAAGATGAGTGGTGATGGCCCAGGATGCAGGGCATGACCTTGGTATCTTCAATGTCTGCCCAAGCTGCACAGCACCTATTTCAGCCACCTTCATGGCTGCTCTAACAAATTGTTCTCATCCACTTATTCTGTGGAGGAAGGCTTCACATGCTTGGGGTAGACATAATCCTAACTCACTGATGGGTTGAGGACTGTTGGTCACTCTCAACCTGGTTGAGCTTTTTGCCTAAATGGTTTGATTAGGGTGTAGTTGTTGCACGTGTTACAGCTTCTTGGAACCACAAGTGAGAGCTGGGTGACAGGTGGACACCAAAGGTAGATGAGCAGACATAAAAAGGGCTCAGCAATCCTTCACACCAGAGGTGCCAGTCTTCCCTAAAACGCCTGAGAAGAATATACAAACACTGAAGAAGGGATCTAAGAAGTAGCCTCTAGATGAACCTAACTTGGATGAAACAAAAGAAGATTAAACCTGATAGAGGAAAATACAAAGATGTGGAGGGTAGTTAACAGTGAGGATAATAATAGGAAAGACTTATAAATAAACCAAACTTCCTTACTGTGAAATTGGAATTAAAAAGTGGAAGACAAAGAGAAAAGAACTAGAATCTAAGGGGGTACCTTGTTCGCTGCATTGACAATGGAGAATGGCTGAACACATAGTGGCATACAAATGTAACAAATGCATATGTATACACATATGCACATATACACACAATATGCATACATATACACATATGTTTATGTGTGTATATATGCATATGACATAGCCACTGTGTTAATTCATTTTGCTCAGCTATACTTTTTAAAAAACATTTTTTTGTTTTAATTTCCTCTTAATTGTGAAGTGGAGATTAGCGATACTGATGGCAAAAAAAGGTGATTTTTTTTTTAATTCACAGAAGACAATACAATAAAGATCAGAAAGAAACACAAAAAAGCAATACAACTAAAAGTAATGTCAACTGAAAGTAATATGTAGACTTTAAGACTTTTAGAAAAAAAGTAAAAACAAGGGGCATGAAATAAAGATTGTGATTTCATATAGAATATTCTTTTCTTGGGTTCTGCTGTGTATAGGGAAATGTTTTTTTTTCACATTTAAGTACAGAATAAACATTTTTAAAAGACTAAATTCTACCTTTTCTTAATATGCTATGATTTCTTAACATTTAAAATGAGTATTTGAAGAGGAACTATACGATATTCTTTAGGACATAATGCTCTATATGAAAACTGGAATGCTATATATGAAAACTAAGCTATAATTTTAGTGCCTGTCATTCTGTTTTAAATTCCTAAAGATGCCCATTAGCAGTGTGAGAACTTTCAGTGACTTAACAGGCAGCAATATATTTTTATTTTCCATATCACTTTTAGGTTATATGAATCTAGATCCATTGACTATTTTTATCACCTGAGTTGGCCTTTTAGTCTCATGAATCCATATCAGAAAGTCAACACTTTAAAATATATCTAGCATGTTTCATTTAGCTTTATAGGGAAGAATGTCATAGTTTGATTGGAAATGTTTTTAATGTTCCTATTCTATTTGGGGCTGACCTTCTAATTTCCAGCCTTGATTTACAAGAAAAAAAAAAGAACACGACTTTCTGCTTAGTATATCTTTCAGATATATTTGTTGTTACATACACTGTATTATTTTCATACAGGAACCATTTTTTGTACTTGGTTCAGTGTAGTGTGACCCAAGGGGCAGCATGAAAGATTTTCCACCAATATCAAATGCCTTGGAGGGATTTGTAAGGTTTAACAATTTTATTCTGAACTCAGAGTGACACAGTGATATGGGAGACTGTCTCTATGTTTATAAAGTGGGTTTGAGATGAAAAATAAAAAGAACTGAAAATTTTTCCCTTCATCCTTTCCTTCTTAACTATTCCTGATCACTTTTTTCACATGTTTACCTTCTCCCTTTGAAGATCAGGAAAGAAAGAAAGAAGAAAAAGAGAGACAAAGTAAAAAGGAAAGTGTGTGGCGGGGGGAGTGAGGAGATGAAAGAAAGAGGAACCATGGAGAATATTTATCATGCACTCCAAAGGAGCAGGGTAAAATTAAAGTCTTCTCAGAAAGAAAAGAAATGACATTCTACATTGACACTTCAAGCCCCATACTAAATTTAACCAAAATGGTATTAAAAAATAAGAAACTGATGTATAAAAACCAAAAAAAATTCTCAGAGTCAAAAAACGTGATGCTTAGAATTTTGGTAAATTGAGCAGAAACTCCAATTAGTTTACTCAATAATGAATGCTGAACTCCATCAAGTTCAGGCGGGGGGAACAATTTTGCACAAGAAGATATGAGGGTGTACAAAGAAAGCTTACCTTTTTTTTAACACAATAAAACATCAATATGCTATGAAGCAAGTCTGATTGTCAAGTGGGGTAAACCTAATTTTCATAATGCATAAATATGAATTCTGACACACTGATTAGTCACAACGATTTTTCAAAGGGCCACTGAATATAGAGTTTGGAGATGCATTTTATCCCGGTTAAGATTTTGACTCAATGGAACTAAACTTATTTTAATGTACATGTGGTATTCTTTGGCCAGGCCTGATGTGAACCCTATTGCTGAATGTAGAAAAACTCCCTGAGGTCAGAGATCATAGTAAGAATTTAACTAGGAGGAAGCTGGAAAATAAGGTTCTAAAGCAGAGGAGGGGTGAAAAGAGTCAGGAAAAACGAGGTTTGAAAAGACAAAACAAAAGACATTACAAGTTAGAGTACTGCCCAAGCAATACATAGGCTTACATGGCATCCAGCATTTGGGGATAAAAGTGATTTCAAGGAGGGGGATCATGGATCTCCTGATCCTTTCAGATTTAACGTGGCTTCTGTGAGACCCGAATAGGAGACAAAGAGGACTTGTGAAGGAACAGAGGAAGTTGTGAGCAGTCCATCTGCCAACTGCAACTGCTGTTCATTCTGATTTTGTATCCTTGCCTTATGTGTGATTACTGTATGCTTGACAGCCAAATAAATTATGTACATATACAAATGATTTCACATATATGTGTGTATGAATATATGTATGTATGTATACTTTTTGCTTTTCTTGGATCAGTATTTTCATTATTTGGATAGCTGAGGTGAAGACAGTTTCCTTAGCTTTCCAGAATAGTACATTAAATTCATTTTTCCAGAGCTATTTCAACAAATGTCCTGTTCTGTATTACAGTTATAGAAAAATTTGCTCCTTTTTGGCATATAAGCATCACTATCCACATTTTTGGTGCCTTATCTCCCACAAAGAAAAGAAGCTCCTTGAAGGCAGAAACAATCTTTGATCCCACCACCAGTAGATTGCCCACCCTCATTACTTAGCAGGGAATTTTGTGCACCAGAGATAATTGAGAGATGCCATTTAATAGTTGTTAATGCAGCTAAGTGCCTGATATTTTAAAGGTTGGGTTTTATAGGAATATTGATGCAGTTTGGAATTTTCTTCCTCACCAGTTGAGCAATAAGCTTTAAACTTGTGCGACTTCATATAGGAATATAAGGGAACATAGGCTGAAAATATATAATTTGCATGAATTGTTGCTGTGTGCCAATGGCTGGAATGGGTTATCATATTCTCCATATTTCTGTGAAGGGATACATTCATTATTTAGGTAGTGGTGACCCATGCTTCAGGAGCCACATTTTGTTGTGCTGTACATTTATTATCACAGTTTCTTACTATATCAGGCAAATGCCTAACTAATGATCATGGACTTAGAACTGTTTAGAGATCACATGGTCTAACCACTTCAGAGGAAACCAAAGCCAGAGGGCTGGAGCCATTTGTTCAAAGTCACTTAACATAGGTGGAGTGGAATTCAAAGTCAGATTTTTTGAGTCCAGAGTCAATGTTCATTATATTGTACCACTTTGATTCCTTATCCAACTATGACATAGGGAAAATTTAAAAAAAAAAGCAAATTTTCATAAAGATCAGTGAAGTTGATGTTTTGGGACAAATTATCCATACTGATGATCTAAAGAAGATCATTATTTTCAAGTATTTAAAGGAACTGTCAAATTGAAGAAAGATTACATTTATTTTGCTTCTCTCCAGAGAACAGAACTAGAAACAACTGAAACCCAACAGCATTTATTAAGTATCTGCCATGTTTAAGGTACTATTTCAGTCCAGTGAAGCAAAAATAAAAATGTAAGTTCTTGCTCCAAGAAGCTTTCATGTCATTATGGGTGGTCCTATGGAACATAAATTATATGCTCCTATGTATGTATATTTATATGTGTGAGGTTATTTGCATTTACAAAGCCAATACAAAACAATTTTAAAAAGAGAGATTATGCTAATAATTTGGTCCGTTGTAGGAGGTGAAATCTTAACAGCATCTTCACAGATGCTAGGGAGCCTATAAAACCAAAATGAGGAAGTGCATTTCAGAAGCAAACACCTGCTCAAAGACCCAGAAGTGGGAGATCAAACGTCCTATACAGAGAACAGCTAGCTGGCCAGTGTGACAAGAACTGATGGAGTATGAAAAAGAATAATATAAACAAGACTAGAAGGAGTAGGGAAAAGACTGTAGAGGTCTTTAAACAACAAGTTAACAATTTTGTATTTTATCTTAGCAGCAGAGGGAACCGCTAAATATTCTTTTTGGTTTAGTAGGGTAACTGGTCTGAACTAAGTTTTAGGAAAATCAATTCAATATTTGTAAGGTAAGAGGGGAGAAGCTAGAGGCAGGAAGCCTGACCAACTAATAGACTATTACAATTCATCCAGATAAGAGATCATTAATTCCACAAGCATTCATTAATCATTAGTTGCCTGCTTGATACTGTACTAGGTGCTAGAACTGCAAAAAAAAAAAAAAAAAAAAAACCAAACAAACAAACCCAAATTAGTCACTAAGCTCAAGGAGTTCATATTTTGTTAGGTAGGGAAGCAGGGAGAAGAAGGATGATGGGTAACCAGGAATATCACAAGTTCAGATTTGACTAAATGCCTTTGGAGGTTCCTTGCATGTTTGGAATTTTTAGGTCTACAGAGAATAAATTAATCAAATAATTGACAAATCTCTCCTTTATTTATATAATACAAATATATTCCAGTAGGACCACTTCACATACTTAAAAACACTAGAAGGACCAGAATTTGAGAATACCTTGAAGGGCCAAGCTGCATCAATTACATGGCAAAAACATCTTATTTCTAAATAAAATTATAATATCTGTTTATAATTATTTGTATTTAGAGTTGTTGCTATTGTTGTTCAGTTGTTTAAGTCATGTCTGACTCTCCATGACCCAGTCTGGGGTTTTCTTGGCAAAGATACTGGAGTGGTTTGCCATTTTCTTCTCTAGTTCATTTTATGGAGGAAGAAACTGAGGCAAACAGAGTTAAGTGACTTTCCCAGGATTACACAGCCAGCAAGTGTCAGAGGCTAGATTTTAACTCAGGTATCCCTAACTGCAAGCCCAGTATTCTGTCTACTGGGCCTTATAATATAATTATTTTTTTAAATGCATCCAGTGATGCAATTGGTCCTTGTAGTGTTAAATCATTAGCTTTCAGATATAGTCCATAACTATTGAACTAAGATAATTAAAATGTTATTGATAAACTTATTTCAACTCTCTATAAAAACAAAACAATAACAACAATTTAAAAACAGGTCATTGTGGTGTGGGCAGCTGGCTGGTTCAATGGATAGAGCACTGGGCATGTAGTCGAGAAGATCTGAGTTCAAATTGGGCCTCAGACACTCACTAGATGTGTGACCCTAATCAAGTCACTTAATTTGTTTCCCTAAATACACTAGAAAAGGAAACAGCAAACTACTCTAATCACATTGACAAGAAAACCCCATATGATCTTAAGAAAAGTCAAAACACTGAACTACCACAACAACATGTTAGTACAGAAGGGACTCTCTTGATTATCGGTCATTCACTTGGTAAAACAGCCACCAATGCAATATTAGCTATCCTCAAACTGATTCTATCATTTCAGATAGATAATGTCTTAGTATTTCCTATGAATTAAAGCAACAGAAATGTTCCATCTTGCTGAAACTGTAGAGTTCCATTACTAAAATGGAAGGGAGAAATTATCACTACTTAGATAACTTCAAGCAGTTATATGTTTCCTATACAAACAATTCAGGAAAAAGTGTTTTCTTTTGTTTTTGTACCACATTATCCAGATAATTCCCTCAATTTTTCACATTATTTCATTCATATAGTATAGACATTGCATATAGGGTCTAACCAGGTCATTTCTTATTTATTCGGTCCTAAAATAAGATGAATTCAGTGCAATGGATATGATTCAATTCAATTTAATTTATGAAGTACCTACTATGAGCAAAGTATTATGCTAGATAAAGTGGGGGAGGAGGGGAGGAAAAACAGTCCTCTTTGCAAACTCTGCTCAAGTGAATGTCTTTACATGACTACCATAAAAATGTTGTAGCCTAACATAGTCATGGTACAGAAAATAGAGTGAAATATATTCTTACTCAATTTATTATCTTTGTCTCTTAGGATATCTTCACAAATTCTGATCATATTTGGAGATAGGGATTGAAAAATCAGAAAGTTTATCTGTTAAATGAATAAGCCTCGGTCCTGTTCTCCACCAACTGTTGGCTTGGGAGTCTAGCACAGAATTTCTCCATACAATTTTTTAAAAATAATTTGAGGCTGTCTCATCGTAATCATAACACCAGGCCTCTAAATAATTTTTAAAGGGAATTAATTTACTTGTGTTTTATAAGACACCAGATATGATATTTGGATCTTTAATAAAAATAATCAACAAATAATTTCCCAAGGTACATTTCCTGAAGTGTCAGGATATATGTTAAATGTTGTTAGTCCCTGTGCAACCTCACTTTCTATTACTCCTAATGGTTTTAATACCATAAGACATAGCCCTCTTTTCTCTTTCTAGTTCTCCCTTTTTGTTGCTGTTGTTCTGAACTCATCTCTTTAAACCATCCATTTTTCTCAATATCTGTAAATCACTGTTTACCTTCTTTTTCATTAGTTATTAAGGCATTCTACCTAAAATGGATCTTCTACAAGACACCCCAGGCACTGGTCACTAGTGGTCAATTGCAAACTATCTACATATACAGGCAACTCAGAGGCACAAGGGGATACTTGGTCTCTTAGATGTGAGGTTGTACATAGAGACAATGGAGTAAAGATTATATGTGAGGGGGTGGCTAGGTGGTGCAGTGAATAAAGCACAGGCCCTGGAGTCAGGAGGACCTAAGTTCAAATCCGGCCTTAGACACTTGACACACTTACTAGACATATGATTTTGGGCAAGTCACTTAACTCCGATTAACCTCCAAAAAGGAAAAAAAAAAAATATATATATATATATAGGGCCCAGCTCTGTCTCTGTTTAAACTTTAGGCTTTGTTGAGTGTGAAATGATATTGAAATTTGTAAAGACGCAAGGAAGATGTGGGCAGTAAATATATTTACAGGTGTGATTCTTACTATCGTCTACAACAATAATGACTTTTCGCATGGAAATGGATCTCAGTAGCAAAGTAGAATCACTATATCTCTGAAAGTGACCAAGTTATTACCTGATCACTTGTTAGGATAGGCTATGCAAGAAGACTCATAGTAACTATCATAGTTAAGTGACAATTTTGAAATATCAATTATATCCAAAAATTTTGTCTAGATACCTTTTTCAATTTGATGACCCCTTCCTGTGTATCTTCATCCGTCACGATGTCAAACAAGTTTCCCCCATCTCCTGGAACAATGTTGTATTCAATTTCTGCATTTTTCCCAAAATCAGGGTCCACAGCTCTGATTCTCCCAATGGCTGAACCAACTAGAGAAGACTCGGGTACTTTTAGATGAAAGATACCTGATAAAATGTACATAGCGATTCATGTTAGAAAGGACAATGTAATAGAATATATAGTAAGAATATCAGACTCTAAATGAAGGCTTGTAGGAAATAAACCAAGATAAGAAAACATCAGCACTCTAGAAATGATGTATATCTACAAGGAGCAATCAAGAAGACAAGACATTTTGCTGTAATGGTAAAGATTTTCATAGTACTGAGTACTTGTCTGTTTCCATAATTCCTGCTCTTGAATTCCTAAGAGGAGGTATTAGATAACAACAGAGTATTTAAAAATAGAATCAATTTGACGAAATATCATCTATGCTAATTGTATCTGGGTGTCCCCATCCGTCAGTTAACTGGCATTTATTAAGGTTCTAACATATTCGAGGTATGACCCCAGGGTCCAGAAGTATGGATAGTACCTTGGAGAAACCTGTCTCAATAATATGGATGGAGGTTTAGAGGAAATATCTTAAAAACAAATTTGTCATATTGAGATTAGTTCCCTAGTGCCACTGTGCTTGCACCCTGAAGGGCATGCAAATGTTGCTTGCTTATACAAAATCAAAAAAATAATTTTAACTTTATATAACTATTTCTTTCAAACAGTATGGTCAGATGAATGGGAATTTGGGGAATATACTTGAAATAAAAGTGAAAATAGTATAATATTTATCACAAACACATTATTACTAAAGTTTGAATTTGTAATTGTTGGTTCAAAGTTGCATTATATCCATCAGAATTTATTTTAAAAATTCTTTAATAGCTTTCTAAAATGTTAAGTTAGGGTGCAATGCTAAATCGTGAACACAAGGTGGAGCTCCAACAGAGCTAGAAATTTATTATTGGTAAAGATTTGTTGTAAAATAGTCACAAAGTGCCATATAACCTATGAGTATTAATGCAACATTCAACTTTATAATGACTTCAAAACTCAATAAAATAAATATGATTTTGATGACTTTCTATGCAAAGACAATCTGCCTTTATAAAATGTCCTTCCCCCCTCCAAATCAAAAGATCTGATCAAAGCAAAGTAAAACAGAAAGAATTCTATATAGATGTCAAACCCTCTGAAGTTACTGCTATTGGTCAGTGGATAGAAAAGAAAAGGAAAAAAAAATCACACAAACCTTGTTTTAATGAGAATAAGATACCTTGAAAAAACATTCAACATTTTTGTTGTGAAGAACAACCTTGCCTCCAGAAACTCCACTACAATCATTTGTTATAGATCAAGCATTACCAAACTCCACAAGCTACCTGACCCCTAATGGGAAGACTAAAACCGGAGGCAATTCAATTATTAGTAAGTCTGTCTGGAACCTCCATATCTTGACAAGACCCAACCTGATTTCTAGTCCTCTATTACAGGCTCACCTTCCAGTCTAACCAGTGTGTGCTGGCCACTAAGCCCCCTAGGGACCAATGACAATCTGCCTGAACTCCTTCAAGGATAAGCATACTTCTATCCTATCATATACTCCCCATCCCAGTCATTCTAAACTTACTTCCCTGTCATTGTATAAATCTTGATTCTCTTCCCTTTCTTCCTTCACCTTGGTCCCAATCTCCCCTCTATCAACCTTCCCCCCCTCACCTCAGCAACATTCCCTTCAAAATTTACCCACTGTTTCCACTTTGCTTTCTGTAATGTCAGTTCCATAGGTAATAAAGCTGCTTTCATCTTTTTTTTTCTTTTTTTTCCCTTCATTTCAATTTTCTTGCTTTCACTAAGCTCTGGTTCCCACCTGATGACACAGCATCCCTGGAAACCTTTTCCAGTACTAGCTGCCTTTTCATTCTCATGCTACTCTGTGGTTGTTATGGGGGATTTAGCTATTCCAAACTTTTTTCATGCCTCCTCAAACTTCCTATGGCTCTTCCTCCCCATACTCTCTCAGATAAGAACCTTGCTCCATATTTCACTTAAAAAAAAAAAAACAGGTTGCTTGATGAAAATTCATCTCAACTCTTTCAGATACTTTCCACACTGTATCCTCCATTCGTCCATTAACAATACCAAACCAAAACACACTCTTTTGGGTTTTTTTCCATTAGGTTAGAACTAATAATTTATTATTCTAAGGGTTTTCCAAGATATCTGATTAAACCTGGGACTGCACTAGGTTTCTTTTCTTTTTTTGCTTTTTGGAGGGCAATTGGGGTTAAGTGACTTGCCCAGGGTCACATGGCTAGTTTTTGTGTTAAGTGTCTGAGGCTAGATTTGAACTCAGGTCCTCCTGAATCCAAGAGGATTCTCTCTTCACTGCATCACCTAGCCGCCCCTGTACTAGGTTTCTATCACTGAGCCCACCCTGTTCTGAATAAACTATATGGACAAGTAGCAGGAGCCAAAGAAATATGTCTGGGCCCTAGAGATGTAGCCCAATAATGTTTAAGTACAGGACACACTTCACTGATATGAAAACTAAATGGTTTGTGTTACTCTCATTTTCTCTCTATCAATATATCCAGGGAATTATATAGTATATCATCATTCAACCCCTCTTTCAAATTGAACCGTTGAAATAGCATTTCTGAACCTGAAAATAGCTTTAGTACTTGCTCTAGAAAGGCACAGGAAGTAAGTCATCACTAGGAAAATTATTGTTCTTTGGCATTTCTATCAATTTTTACATCATGTGCTATATTATACCTATGTTGGTGTCTTGTGCTGTGAAATGGAGTATGCAATCCCTTTGCCTAAAGTTCATTAATATGGGACTCTCTTTATTGGTAGAGATGAAAACCTTGAGAAATTGGTGAGAAGAGAGAGAGCTCAAACTTTTCCAGTTCCCTTTGAGTCTCCTTTGTAGAGATTCATTGAGCTTTGAGTCTCCCTGAGGGGATTCTTCAGAGCCAGTCCCCTTTTGGACAAGCATCAAGTTTTCTTTACACATCAACATTCTTTGGGTGATCTTGGACAATGGAAGACCCCACTTTAAGTTACTGATGGAAAAGCCCCTAGAAATACAGGAGAGAAGCAGGGAATATCTCTCATGTTCATATTCTCAGCTTGCTACACTAGAGATTTAGGGGCAATTCCCATTGGGTAAGATCATAGACACTCTCTCGGTTGAGCTAGGCTCTATCCTAATGGGAAAGCTCCTTGTCTTTGTATTGTTTGATATATATTCTCCTATGTGTAACTCCTCTGATTTCTATTTTGCTATGATTTGGATAAATGGTCTTCTTTACTATTCACTAAGTGTGTTCATTTTGGAACTTGTATTTAGTGGGAAAATGGTTAAGCTTTGGATACAGAGTTTGAGCTACCTCTTCTCCCCCAAAACGACAAAGCAATCAGAAGTTAGATGGAACCTGACCATAACCCCCAGCCTACTAATATTTAAAGGAGTAGAAATATATACTTCTAATTTGGTACCCTCTTTCTCTAACGAGAGCAGAGAGGCTATCCCTCCTATTGGGAATAAGTTTCCATTACGGAAGAGTAGTGGAGAAGAGTCTACTGAAATCTATTCTGCCTTCTTTTGAGCTATACAAAGAAAGAATCCACACTTCATATAGAGTCTTACTACATATGTATGGACCACTATTTTATTATTCTACAAATATAAAATTCTTGAAAGTAAAGGCCACTCATTCCATGTCAATCCAACAAACATTTGCTAGATGCATTGTGCTAGGCTTTGGGGATTCAAAGACAAAAGGGAGGATAGGTGAAACTAACCCCTGCCCTCAAGGAAGAGTAGTGAGGATATAAATATGTAAATCAATAGGTATTTAACAAATAATTTGAGCTGGAGGGGGCCTAACAAATAAGGAAATGAATGAATAATAAAAGAATATTTATAAAGCATCCACTGTGTGTCAGACAGGATTGCAAATACAAAAGACACAAAACCCCAGGCTGAATTTATATTCTATTCTATTTTATTATCAAATGTTTTATTACCTTCTAGTTTATACCATCCATTTCCACAAGAGTTTGAGTTACACATTTTCTCCCCGTTTTTCCACCTACCCACCACACCAAAATATCAATCCCACTGGAAATCCCCTCCTCCAGTCTGCTCTCTCCCATATCTTTTCCCATACCTCCTCCAAGGTATCAGTAGGGCATGGTGGGTCTCTATACCCCAGTGCCTGTATATCTTATTTTCCAGTTACATGTAAAATAATATTAATAATAGTACACACACAATATACACACACACACACACACACACATATACATATATATTTAAACATTTGATTTTAAAGCTTTGAATTCCAGATTCATTCCCTTCCTCCCTTGTCACCCACCCTTACTGGGAACGTAAGTAATTCAATATAGGTTGTATATGTGTAGCTATGCAAAACATTTCAATAGTGGATATATTGTGAAAGACTGACTATATTTCCCTCCATCCTCTCCCACCTCCCACTTGTTCTATTCTCTACTTTGATCCTGTCCCTTTTCAAAAGTGGGTGCTTCCACATTCCCTCCCCCCAGGCTGCCCTCACTTCTATCATCCCCCCTCTCATCCTCTACCCCCTACTCTCCTGTATGATGAGATATCCTATTTAGTGTGTATGCCATTCCCTCCCTAAGCCCAATTCAATGAGAATAAGGTTGACCCATTCCCTTTTGCCTTCCTGTTCTTCCCGTCCATTATGATCATTTTCCCTTGCCTCTTCTATATGAGATAGTTTACCCTGTTCTGTCTCTCCCCATCTCCTCTCATTATATTCCTCTCTCACCTCTTAATTTCATCTTTTAAGTATCATCCCTTCCTATTAAATTGGCCTTGTGCCCTCTATTAATGTATACCTGTACATATATATATACACAAATTCACATATGTATTCATATACCCCTATAGACTCCTATATAGACATATATATGTATGTGTGTGTATATATATGTATACATTTCTATTCTCTTCAACTATTCTCATACTGTGTCATTTTGTGGGTTCTGTAGCTCCAAAGTTTGTTCAGAGTCTCCTTTTACATGAATTTGAGGAGGTGGCAGCCAGAGCCTTGCAGAAGTCCTGTTCCTACTTCGCCCTCTTGACTCCACCCCTTCTAGAGTTTATATTCTAATAAGAGGAAAACACAGACATTAGGGTAGGGGAGGAAGGTAATGATGACTAAGAAAGAATTGTAGTCAGTTTAGAATCAGAAGACTTCTTATTTAAGATGTCTTGGGAGCCAAACATTTAAGGAAGCTATACTTTTTTTAGGTGAAGAGGGAGTAAATTCTAATGAAGGAGCATTTGTCACTTATGCAAAGGTAAAGAGGCAGGAGACTGAGATTCTATGAAAAAAAAAGTTGGATAATTTATCTGGAAGGTAGATTGTGAAGGGGAGTAATGTTCTATAAGCTTAGAAAGGTTGGCTTTGTATCTCCTCAGCAATTAGCACTGTGTTCCATATATAGTAAGGCCTTAATAAATGCATATTATTGTTTATGTAATACTTATTTTCCTAAGTTTAGCAGGTTAAGAAAAAAAAAGAATAGAAGCCCCACACCTCATAAAATAAGTAATCTGGGTTGGTCATTTACACCATTAGTTTAGCCTAAAAAGATTTCTTAGACACTTTTCCCACTGATATCTCTCCTTTCAAGGTGACAAGCTGAGACTGTTTGTACTTAAAGAACAATTTATAAGGGCAACACAAAGAAATGTCAAGTTATACTAACTCTAGCCATTTCTTTGAAATACTTCAGTGACAGATTAAAGAGGGATTTTCAAAGTAGTAAGCATAAGGTATATCCACAAATCCCATTACAGGCTAATAAGACTTAGTACTTCCTTTAGGGTTGAGTGACTTACACTGTCCAACAAAAGTTTGACTCTGGAGTGACCCAATGCTATGTCCCAAAGAAACATTTATAGCTAACATGACTGAAACAGTGCTTTCCAATTCATTTCTTTTGTGAGCTTAGGTCACAGCTGACATAAAACACAGATATACATAGCACTTTTCAAGATAATATATTTTTAGCAAGGAAGAAGACACTCAGATTCATTAAGATGAGCATTTCTTAATAAAATATTGAAGCTGGTTGCAAAGTCCACAGAATATGGAACAAGTCAGAGAAAACTATACATTACTCATGTCAGATTGTTTAGGTTATATCAGTTTATTTCCAACGACTTGGCATTTTATCATTCCTAGAAACTCAAATGTAATAAAGCTGGGGTCATTCAGATTAATTCAAAACTGAAGCAATCTCCAGCTCTGCCATGGACTGATCTTTTATGATGTACTCCATAATTACAATGTCATCATCTGCCTGGGGTTTACCTTTGATGCATATGAAACATCTTAATGGCAAAATCTGTACTACACATTTAAAAAAATAAAGCAGGTGACAAGAAATCTTATAGATTTACTTGAAAGTCCAGGGAAGGGAGATGATTGGTAGTTATAGAAAATGGTTTTACTTTGTTGTTTTGTTTTTCACAGGATGGAAAACTACAAAACAATTGAAACAAATAGAAGCCAAAGATTAGTAAAAGATTTTGATCCTATTGTTTATTTTGGGAATTGACCATAAGAAAAAATATAATTGTCATTTTATGTTGTGTACATATATATGCATGCATATATATGTGTGTGTGTATATATATATAATGAGACTAGTGGTTTAAAAGTTTAAAAAGGACTTATTTGTAAAGAAATATAACCTAATAGCTATTAGTGGAATGTTACATGGGTAAACATGATTCATAATATGAGTGAGAAACAAATAACAGAAATAGAATTGAAATCTATGAAATGACCAAATAGAAATCTAGTTATTAGCAAGCATTATTGTTCAGTTGTATTTGACTTTTGATGACCCTGTGGACCTTTCTGTCCATGGGGTTTTCTTGGCAAAGATCCTAGAGTGGTTTATCATTTCCTTCTCCAGTGGATTAAATTTGAGACAAAAAGAGGTTAAGCCACTTGTCCAGTGTCACGTAGCTAGTAAATGTCTGATGCTGTATTTGAACTCTGGTCTTCCTGACTCCAGAAAGCTCTCTATCCACTGCACCACTTAACTACCTCCAGTGATTAGCATACACAGATAAACTAATAAAAGTATTTACCTAACTTTCATTCAGTAAACATTATATTATAGAAATTAGTGCATCTCTTTGTGAAACCCATCTATCCATTCTGAGAGACATAAGGCATTTATATGATATGCTAACACTTATCCTCCTCCAAAGTCCTACTTCAATGCTTTTCTGTAGTGAAAAATGACAAGTCAGACCAGACAAGTTGTAATGGAAGGTCTCTGAATGAGGCTCCAGGGACATCATGTATATGCTGTCTCAGGCCTAATCTAAGTCCTGAGATAAATTCAGAGTGACTTAACCAGCCTAAAGAGAGAAGCAATGAATCAGGTAATAGATGAGGTAACAAAAATTTTTGGCCAGGGCAAATCATGAAACTTTTCAATAAAAGAGCAAGATGTTGAAAATGCTTATCGATGGAGAGTCTGGGCCCAGATGAAATAATATATTCTTTAAAAATTTTAAATGTAAATGTTTACTGATCTTTGGAAGGGGGCAAGCCTGGATGCTATGATTTTTCAAAGGCTAAAAAAATATCTTGGAAAAAATTATTAGTGATAATATTTCTGGAGGAAAAATTGGTGGTAGGAAGAGAAAGGAGAAATCGCTGTTTAAATGCATGGAGAAACAATGATCTGAATTTTAACCTTCCATTTTTTTTTAATTCTCTATTTCCTAGACTTATAAATGGACAGTGAAACTACCGTATAATTTAAATGTTTTTAATTTTTCAAAACCACAGTAGGGCATATGTAATGAACTTTAAAAATTTTTAAACTGCAAAAGAAAATAATCATGCAGTAGGTTGCTTTTTGTTTTGTTTTCCCCTAATATGGATCAGTGTGGAAACTAAAGGCCTAATGCTTCCCTCCCTAATACAAAGCCTGCTACCTTGTAGAAATACCAGTAAATATGCAAATAGTATTTCCTATGGGAAATCTATATCTGTATATATTAGAAGGTTTACCTGGGGAAGTGGCAAAGAAAATCTGCCTTTCAGATCTGGAAACTTCAATTCTCACTTAAAGTTTTTTGTCACTTCTTGTAAGTTGTACTGTTGAAGAGCAAAAAAGAGTTGGTGGTTCAATAACTTATGCTGTACCTTATTTTTAAAAAGGCCTGAAGCTATAGACATTTTCAATAAGCACAAATTAAGGCACGAAGAATGCACTCAACTTGGTACAAGCATTCTGATAACAAAGTGGAGCTTCCAGCAGAATTTTGGTCATGCATACTAAGCCTGTACCGCAAACCTTACCCCATAGTGAGTCAGGGCAAAAGAGAGGTAATCTTGATGATTCCTACAGTGTGCCTGGGTCAGAAAATCTTTTTGGAAGTAGAGAGATATTTTGCATCCTAGAAGAAGTAATTTTCTTCATACAGTAAAGCACTTCACCTCCAGTAAGGTTTTCATGCCCTGAACAGGGTTTTATTAATTAATCAAGCAGATGAATATTTATTGGGTATCCATGGGACGCTCCACACATTAATAACATGAATTCTACAAAGTCCAGGTTAAAAATTTTAAAAATATTCCTTTATTGTAGCCAGCCAAGAATTTACTTCCCAGATTTGTTACCCAAATGCAATCCTATGGCTGAGGGGGAGTGGCCCTGTTAACCTTGATCCTGAGAAGCATCATTTAGAGATATACTGTAAGATTCAACCTGTAGATATTTGAATACAGCAAAAGTGTCAACATTTTCCCACAAAAACTGCATTTTTCTTTAGATTAGTGGTTTTAATCATTTTATATCCCATTGGCAGTGTGGTAATAATTGTTTCTGTACACCTCAAAATAATGTTTAAAATAAAATATATAGGATTACCAGGGAAACCAAAAGTTAGAGAAAATAAAGATATAATCTGTTTTTTTTTCCTATTTAACTTCACAGAACCCCTGAAATCTATCCATGGACACTTTGGAGGTCCATAGACTCCACGTTAAGAACTCTTCCATATCGTTAATTCTCCATTTATAAGCAACATGTAAAGTTAAAAGGCACTTCTCCCATACCCTTCTACTCTAAAACCATTGCTAGGAAACATTATTTTTATGCTGAAAAGAGCATGAATGAGTGGAATTTTTAAAGAATCTTAGTTCAGAAAGAGAGGTGTACCTAACTACAAAGAAGTTGATTTTGAGAAATTATTTCACAGGAGGCACAGGAGTTTTTGGACTACAATCTCTAACACACAGGTAATACCGACTATGCCAATTGTTGGACAGGTAAACACATGGGGGCTGCTAGCAGGTGTTCTAGCATTAGCACAGTTTCACTCTTGATCTGGGCAGACGGGAACAGAGTCACAATAAGGACTTAAATAAATTAATCTACTTTATTCTAGTCTATTCTTCTCAAAGAGGTTGTAATAATGGGAGCACCAACTCCTACAGCTTCCCTAATCACCCTTCTCATAGGGGCAGATGAAGGCGGGGGAGCAGCTACCCTAAGTTTCAATAGGGTCAGGGGAGACAAGCACAGAAATCTAGCCTGTGCATTCCCCTAAATCCCCTCAAGCCTCAGTGAGAGCCAGTTGAGGCAGGTACATGCAAACCTCTATGAATTACCCAAATAACAAATCACAAATCCCCATGGGTTCCAGTGCCCACTTGATTTATAGGGTAATAGATAAAGAAGGAATATTGCCAGAAATGGCCTCACAAGTTAACTTTATCAATATTGTCATTCAATGCAAGTGTAGTGAAATTTACATTATGTCACCTCCATATCTCAGCGCAGTAGCAGTAGGACTGCTTATCACTATGATTCTAGGAACCACTATCTAGGATCTTTGGAGTTATTCTGGGAGCTATAATCTAGAGACTGTTATGGCCATGGATCCTGAGAACTAAACTGTAAGAAAAAATAATAAAATCCTCCTTACTTACAGAAATAATGCGAGATAGGTTCCACCAAAAATATTCAGGAATATTACCTACATTTTAAAATTTTTACTAATTTAACTTTCTTAAATTATACTCATTACAGAATATTTTGGGTTAATTAGCAACCCCATAAAATGTCTTATACATGTTTTTTTTTTCTTTTCTTCTTTCTCTTTAGGCAGCTAAATGGCATGGTGGATTGAGCACTGTACCTAGAATAATGAAGACCTGAATTCAAATTTGAGTTCAGATGCTTACTAATGATGTGACCCTGGATAAGTTGCTTAGCTTCCATATGCTTAATTTCCTTATCTGTGAAATAAAATAAAAATAGTGCCTATCTCTCAGAGTTGTTATGAGAATAAATGAGAAAATATATGCAAAGTAAAAGGAAATAAAATAAATACTTGCTAATAGAAAAAAAATAAAAAAACAAAAAAATTCAGATAGAATTAAGAAACCACTTAGTCTACACATTCACATGAATAAAGCCCTTCTGCTACCACACTGGTCCTGCCTCTTCACACATGGCAAGAGTAGCCTGGCAAGTTACACGAAGCACTTTGAAAGCTAATGCAGGAGGGGGCAGAGACAAAATGCCAGAAAAGAAGCAACTGAGATGAACTCTCACCATTTCCCTCCAAACTACTTTAAAATAACCGATAAAATCAAATTTTGCAACAGCCAACAAAAGGCTAGGTGATACACTGTGACACTGATGTGTAAGCCCATTTGGAGTCTACACTGGCAGAGGAAGCAACAGTTAACAGAGGTCACACCAGAAAAAGCTTTGGGAGCACTCAGTCCAGAGATGGTAAGGAGTTGGACAACTGGTCAGAAAGAGATTAAAGGGGACCTTTCATTGGCACTGGGTACAGCTGACACTGATGACAACTCTATTATCCATATACAGGTCTGGGTCTAAGTTGCAAGGAAGAGAGGAACACTAAGGTCAGTCACAAGGAAGCAGGAGCCCCGGTCACAGTTCAATCAAAAAGAGAATGTTAATGGTTTTGGCTGCAGGAGTTCTTCCTGCGTAGACCAGAGCACAGACCAAGACAGCAGTGACCATACCTCAAGAAAGGAAGTAAGAGGAGGAAGAAGAGGAGGGGGAGGAGAAATAAGAAGCAGCACTGCCCAACTCAAACTGGCTTAATGCTAAAAAAAAAAGACATACAAATTCACTGAATAAAAGAACTCCTTAAAAAGCTGAATAATGCAAATGGATAAAGAGGTACAAAAATTCACTAAAGAAAAGCACTTCTTACAAAACAGAACTGGTCAAATGGGAAAAAGAGTTACAAAATATCAATGAATAAAATAACTCCTTAAAAATTAGACTTGGGGGGCGGCTAGGTGGCGCAGTGAGTAGAGCGTCGGCCCTGGAGTCAGAAGGACCTGAGTTCGGATCCGACCTCAGACACTTAACACACACACAAACAAAAACCTAACCGTGTGACCTTGGGCAAGTTACTTAACCGCAATTGCCCTCCAAAAAAAAAAAATTAGACTTGGGTTAAGTGGAAGCTAATGACTCAATAAGACTTTAATAAAAAACAAAACAAAGTCAAAATAAGGGGGGAGAAGAATATGTGAAATATTTCATTAGAAAAAAGCATTTGACTTAAATATAAATCAAAGAGAAATAATTAAATAATTATAGGACTAACTGAAAGCCATGATCAAAGAAAGAGCCTATACATCATATTTCAAGAAATTATCAAGGAAAATATTTCAATGTCTTGGATCTGGAGGATAAAACTAAAATTCAAAGAATCTACCAATTACCTCCTGAAAGACATCCCAAAATGAAAACTAAGAGGTAATATTATAGCCAAATACCACAGCAGCTAGTTCAAAGAGAAAATACATCAATAAACCAGAAAAAAAAAACCAAATATTGTGATGTCACAGTAAGGATAACAGAAGATTCAATAGCTTCCACATTAAAGGAGAAAAGGGCTTATAATATAATATTCCAGAAGGCAAAGGAACTAGTATTATACCCAAGAATAATCTTCCTGGCAAAACTGAGTATAATCCTTCAGTGGGGGAAAAACAATCTTTAATGCAATGGAGGATTTCTGAGCATTCTTGATGAAAAGACCAGAGCTGAATAGAAAATCTGACATTCAGACATAAAACTCAAGAGAAGCATAGAAAAGACAATATGAAAGAGGTCTCATTAAAGACCTCATAAGCGTCTCAATCAAGTTAAACTGTTTACATTCCCACATAAGATGGAACAGAGGACACAAATGTGAATCACTTATGTTGGAATGATTTCCAAAAAAATAATGAAGGGGTGAGAAAGAGGCATGCTCTGGGAGAAGAGGAAAAGGAGAGGTAAAATGGGGGAAACTTTCTCAAGTAAAAGAAGTACAAAATGGAGATCTTTTATAGCAATGGGTAAAATGGCGGGGAGGGTGGAAAGCAATGCATGAACTTCACTCTCATCAGAATTCGTTCAAAGAGGGAAGAATATATATACACACTCAAATGTGTATAGAAATGTAACTTATCTAACAGGGAAACAGGAGGGGAAGGGGACACATGAAAGAAGAAGTAATAAAAGAGTAGACAGATTAAGGAAGGTAGTGGTTAAAAGCAAAATAGATTTTTGAAAAGTAACAAAATATAGAAATAGAGAAGAAACAGAAGAAAATGGGATGGAGGCAGATACAGTTATCTTAACTGTGAATGTGAATGGGGTGAACTCACTCATAAAATAGAAGCAGATCATAAAATAAATTAGAAACCAGAATCCAACAATATGTTATTTACGAAAGACACACTCAAAATAGAAATACACAAATAGTTAAAATAAAGGGCTGGAGAAGAATCTAATATGTTTTAGCCAAACTTAAAAAAGGCAAGAGTAGCTATCATGATTTCAGACAAAGCAAAAACAAAAATAGACCTAATTAAAAGGGGTAATCAGGGAAACTACATTTTACTAAAAGGTATCATAGACACTGAAGTAATATCAAACAATTTTATAGCAAGTTTCTCCAATAAATATCTCATTTCTTGATTACATACTATATATATTATTGAGTCAAATTTATAAAAATGAAAGTCCCCAGTTAATAAACAGGCAAAAGATATAAAATAGCAGGTTTCATAATGAGAAATCTAAGCTCACTATTTGATGAAAGTAAGGTAAATTAAAATAACTCTTGGGCACCATCTCACACCTATCATACATGACAAAATTTAGAAAGAATGAGGGAAAAACAAGTACACCAATAAATTGTTAGTGGAATAGTGAACTTTTCCAACCATTTTGGAGAACAATTTAGAACTATGTCCAAAGGGTTCTAAAACTGTACATATCCTTTGACCAACAATACCACTACTAAATTTGTATACCAAAAAGATAAAAGGAAAAGGAAAAAGACCTATATGTTAAAAATATTTGAAGCAGCTATTTTTGTGGTGGCAAAAAATGGAAATTGAGGGGATACTCATCAATTGGGAAATGGATGAACAAATGACATGTGATTGTGATGGAGCACTTTTGTGCTGTTGGAAATGATGATTGGGGTGGTTTCATAAAAACATGGCAAGACCTATATGAACTAATGCAAAGTGAAGTGAGAAGAACTGGGAGATCAGCATGCATAATAACTGCAATGTTGTAATGATGGTCAACTATAAAAGACTTTGTTACTCTGATCAATACAATGGCCCAAGAAAATCCCAAGGGATTCATGGTGAAAAAATAAATGCTATCCACCTCCAGAGAGAGAACTAATTAACTCTGAGTGCAAATTGAAGTATAATTTTGTCACTTAATTTTTCTTATTTTTAATGGTTAATATGGAAATATGTTTTACATGATTTCACATACATAATTGATATCATTCTACTTGGTTTTTCTGTGTGCAGGGGAGGGGTAGGAAAGAAGAGAAATTGGAACTTAAAATTCAAAAAGAAAGTTAAAAATTAAAAATAATAATAATAAAAGTTAATGCTGATGATGAATTGAGCCTGAGGGTCACCAACAGTCTGAGGGAATAGAAAACTGAGTAAGAGGTGGGAAGTGGAGAAAAAAGAATGAACTTAAGATAGCAAAGTCTCATTTTGCCCATTTCTATAGTTTGTCCCAAGAAAAGGTGAATAACATTTCCTACTCTTCCTCCCTAAGCTGCTTGACCCCTTACAACTAGGACTCAAAATTCAGCATAATTGTATTTGCTGAATAAATTAATTATGGGTTAAATAACATTTTATTTGCTATGGCATAATACCTTCCAATTTTCAAACCTCTAATTTACAAACAAATATACTTCATCTACAAACTAGGGTCAAAAATATTATGTGATAATTATATTTGTAAAATAGTTGATTACTCAAAAATACTAGAGTAAGTCTATAGCTCAGACAACTCTTTTCACCAAACAATAAACAGGATACAGATTCTGGCAAGAGCTTGAAAGTTATTGCGTTCATCAATAACTTTCCATTACTTATCCATTTTATGTTATTTTTAATTTTCCTTTAAAAGCCCCATTAAATATTTATGGGTTATTTAAGTTGTCTTTAATTCTAATGAAATATGATGTATAACTCTGGATAGCTTCACTGTTTATCTCTAGAAAAAAATAATACAGCATACTACTTTTGTGAAAGGTTTTTAGAGATATCAACATATTTTGAATAAACCTAAGGTGATAATCTTTGGGACTGAAAATAAAGCTTTAAAAACAAACCTAGAGTACTTACGGTGCTACCCTCTAAAGCCTTCCCAGATTCCCCTTCAAACAAAAAGGAAACCACCTCAGAATTGGTCTAGGGGCTGGCAGCAGTTCACCAACCCTCAAGAAAGGTCTCCCTCACGGGGTGGGAGAGGAGTGGGGCCCAATGCCAGTGGCAACAGCAGCAGCCTAAGCAGCCAGCCTCAGAGTAGGGGGCTGGAAGCTGGTTCCAAGCCTGGGGCAATCCACCAGTGAGGCCCCGCCCTATTACAAACCAGTAGCCCCCTAGACAAGTGCCCCACTGCAGTGAATCCTACCCCTAGCACTAGCCACCAGTAAGGCCTTGATCCCACTACTAAACAGCAGTGAAGCCCCTCCCCAGGGCTGGCCAACAGCAAGACCCTGCCCCTGGGGTCTAAGAGCAGAGAGGTCCTGTTGCCATTGTAACCCAGCAGCAACACAATTACTCTTTCAGGGCCAGAATTCCCTCACTGCTCAGACACAAAGGCTCTCTCAATCCAGGGATGTATGTAAAGTATATAGCACTATTGTTTTGATTCAGGCAGTCAGAGCACTGCCTGTTGGTCTTTATTTCTCTGCTTGTTTTTTCTCTGTTTGTATTGTCTCTGAAGTTCAGTGTTGTCTTTTCCCCTAAACTAGTGAATGTAATTTAAAAAGATTGTTAACCCCTTAAATAGCTCTCTTCCTAGTAAAGCTGATCTAAGAGCCTGTTCTAGCAGCCATCCCTGGTATGCCAGTGAGGTTGCTGATCCAGGCACCACCACCCTTTGAACAGACTAGTAGGGAATCCCTACATCAGAGGAGAACATCAGGGAGGCCCCATACCCCAGTACAAGCCACATCATGTGATGACTAACTTTGATAGACTTAACCCTTCTCAGCAATGCAAGGATCTAAGACAACTCCAAAAGACTCATGATGGAAAATGCCATCCACATCCAGAGAAAGAACTTTGGAGTCTGAATATGCATGGAAGCACACTATTTGCTCTCTTTTTTGTTCTTGTTTTATTTTGTTTCTTCTTCCTCTTGGTTCCTCCCATTGGTTGTAATTCTTCTTTAGAACATGACGAATGTGAAACTATGTTTACTATGAATATATGTGTAGGGACTATACCAGGTTCTACACTGCCTTGGGGATGGGAAAGGGCAGGGAGGGAGAGAAAATTTAAAACTCACAATTTCATGAAAGTGATTAGTGAAAATTAAAAATAAATCAGTTAAAAAATAGAATTGAACAAGTAGAAACTAATGACTCTATGAGACATCAAGGTACAATAAAACAAAATCCAAAAAGCTTTTAAAAAAGACAAAAAATATGAAATTTCTCATTGGATAAACAACTAACCTAGAAAATAAATCTAGTACAAATAAATAAAAATTATTGAACTACCAGAAAGCCATAAAAGAAAAGAAGTCTAGAAAACATCTTTCAAGAAATTATCAAAGTAAACTGCCCTGATATATTAGAACCAGAGGGCAAAAAAAGAAACTGAAAGAATCCACTGATCACCACCTAAAACAGATCCCAAAATGAAAAATTGCAGGAACATCATAGCCAAATTCCAGAGTTCATAGATCATGGAGAAAGTATTGCAAGCAGCCAAAAAGAAACAATTCAAATATCAGGGGGCTATGATAAGGATTACACAGTATTTGGCAGCTTCCACATTAAAGAACTGGAGGACTTGGAATATGACATACTAGAAGACAGAGGAGTTAGGATTACAACCAAGAATCATCTACTAAGCAAAACTGATTATAATTTTAAAGGAGCAGTTAGTTGGTACAGTGCATAAAACACCAATTCTGGAATCAGGAGTACCTGAGCTCAAATTTGTCCATAGACACTTGATACTTACTATGTGACCCTGGGCATGTCACTTGACTCCAATTGCTTTACAAATAAACAAACAAACAAACAAATAAATAAATAAATGAATGAATGCATGTATGTATGTATGTATGTATGTATACATATGATATTAATTTTAATATAAATATATATTTACATGTATATACATATGTAATCTTTCAGGGGAAATGGATATTTAATGAAATAGAGAAGTTTCAAGCATTACTAATTAAAAGACCAGAGCTGAATAAAAAATTTTACCTCCAAACACACGCAAATAATAATAAGGAGTAAGAAACAAAATTGCATATGAAGAAGGAGGACTAAGATTAAATGGGGTAAATTATCTCACATAAAAGAGGCATGAAATAGTTATCAGAATGGAGGAGAAGATAGGGGGAGGGGTTAGAGGACAAAGCTTAAACATTACTCTCATCAAAATTGGCTCAAAGAGGGAATAACATACATAGTTGGATAATAGAAATCTAGCTTTCCCTATAAAGAAGTAAAAAGGGATAGGGACAATAGAAGGGGGAGGGAGAACTGGTAAAAGGGGAAGGGTATTTTGGGGAAGCAGGTGATCAGAAGTAGAACACTTTTGAGGAGGAATAGGGGAGGGTAAGAAAGAAGGGGATAAACAAGCAAAAGATAGCATGGAGAGAAATACATAGTTATCATTACTATAAATGTGAATGGGATGAACTTACCTATAAAACTGAAGTGGATCTCACAATAGATTAAAAGCAAGAATCCTACAATATGTTTTTTATAAGAAACACATTTGAAACAGAGAGATACACACAGGGTAAAGATAGGGGGCTGGAGCAGAATCTATTCTACTTCAACTGAAACAAAGAAAGCAGGGGTAGCAATTGTGATCTCAGACAAAGCAAAAACAAAAATTGATCTAATTAAAAGAAATAAAGAAACTCTATCTTGCTAGATAATGAAGTCATATTGATGCTACACATATATGCACCAAACATCTAAATTTTTGAATGAGAAACAAATAAGTATCAGGCAAGTCCAAGTAATGTGCTACTTACGTTTAAGGTTCAGAGATCAGTGCAAGTGAAATGTGAAAACCAAAGGACAAAACCAAAGCTCCACTGAATCAGTTTCAGACTCGGAAGCCTCTAGAAGCCTGAGGCCTAGATTTGCACCCTTGACAAAGACTTATCTTGTTTCCAGGTAGGGAATTGGATAATGCAGTCTAGTTGCCCAGTGTGTATGGCTGCTTCTAGCCCTGAGTGTGGTTTCAGCAAAGACCTTTAGTTATGCTCTTGAGCCTCAGGAGGTCTCTACTAATAGAGCTACCTGTGTTGTTGGTTGTGAAAGGTCTGAGCTACTGACAGGGAAACAAACCATGGTGAAAGGAGAAAATGGAATGAGGATAAAGGTCAAAACAACCTCCCCATGTCTCCATTTTTTTATGTGTAAAATTAAATAATATCTTTAGTCCCTACCAATTCCAAAACTATGATATGATATAGTAGTGTATTATCCTGGTTTCCTCTGAGGGTTTCAAGTATAGAACTAATTTTTCCTATTTGGAAGGATATTCTGTGTTTTGGTTCCCTAATCAATGAATTACCTCCATAGTCTCCTCCCACATACTGCTTTTACCTAGTCAGAAATTAGAGGAAAAATAAAAATAGTGCAAATTTGATAATTCTACAACAAAAGGCATTTCTCTAATCATGGTATGTTGTAGATTTCTCTATATTTTTAGCTATTGCTGCTGTTCTCACTTGAAAGTAGGACAGCATTTCTCCTAACTCTTAGGGGCTCATATTTATTTTTTAGGTCATTGCACAAGGAATTCTATGTGTACATAAGAAGACATTAAAGTGCTATTCGAGCCTTGGGTGTACTTTCACTTCATTATATTTTCAAACAACCAAAAATTATTCATTGAAAACGTATGTCTTTTGACACAACACTTAGTAACTTAAAACATATTCCTTAAGTATAAATTGTTTTGTTTTCTATTTATACCTTTTCCCTGTGATCTCATCAGTTCTCATGGCTTCAATTATCATCTCTATATGGATGATGAGCAAATTCATGTATCCAATCTTTATATCACTCTACAGAGACAGTTCTTGAATCACCAGCTACCTACTGGACATTTTCACTTGGATGTCCCATGCCTATCCATATCTCAATATTTCTAAAATGGAAATTATTATTGAACCCTAAATCCATTCTTCCTCTAAATTTCTCTATTTCTCTTAATGACTGTATCAACATTTTATTAGTCACTTAGACTTGTGACATCAGCATTATCTTCAACTTTTCCCTTTCTATCAATTTCCCTATATCCAATCAATTACCTAGTCTTCTTACTAATTCTACCTCCACATCAGCCTTCCTATTCATCCCTTCCAGATCAGTAGAGGAGAAAAAGCATTTATATCATGCCCACTATCTGCCACAGTGCCATAGGCACTATGCTAAGCACATTACACATATTACCCCACTGGATTCTCACAACAACTTAGTTCAAGCTTCATTACTTCTCACCTGGACTACTGCAAAAACTTCCTAATTGTTCTTTGTTCTTGTTTCTAGTCTCTCCCCTCACTAGCCTCACCTCTACACAGCAGCCAAAATAATGTTTTAGACGCACCGATCAGATCATTTTGGTCCCAAGCTTGAAAATATCCATTGCTCACCTTAATTTATCGAGGATAAAGTACTGTTTTGTTTTTGTTTTTGTTTTTCCACTTGACATTTAAAACCCTTCACAATCTGGCTGCAATCAACCTTTCCAGACTTACTTTATATTACTTCCCATCACACAAAGTACTTGTTGTTCTCCTAACCCAGGGTTCTATCTCTGGCCTCCAACCCTTCACTCAGCCTTTTGCTCCCAATATCTAGTAAAATAGTCCCTCTTCACTTCTCCTTCTTAGAGTACCTGGATGTTTTCAAGGTTCAGATCACAGTTCAGTGCCGCTTTTTAAGAGAAGCTTTTCCTGATCGCCCCAGTCGTTCAAGCTCTTGCCCATCTTAAATCATCTACTTTTATGTAATAATCCACCTAGAAGCCGAATTTCTCAGTCCCTGTTCACTAGAGCAAGTACTATTTGCTTCTTTCAGTCATTATTTCCCTAGTGCCTAGTGCAATGCTTTATGTAGAGAAGGCATTTAAGAAATGCTTGTCATTTTCATTTGATTTTGGTTTGGCTTATGATATGCATTGTTTTATTAAAGAACTGTACTAGGTACCTGTTCTCTTTGCCTATGGGACTGTTAAGTAGATATCTCAAGCAAAATAAGGTACATGAAATGGAAAAATGTGAACTATTTGAAAAATTAAAACTGGGCTTCTTTTGCCATCCATGATTACCCTTTGCTACAACTTTCAAAAAATTTCTATAGAGGGCTAGTTTGAGGTGCACAGGCTTACTCTTTGAATATTGAAAATATTTCATTTATATGAAAATGTAAATGTAAACTATATCTCAATGTAACATTTTAGAGGCTTTGTAGCCAGAACAGCATGAATTTTATAATTACAATAAAAGCAGGAAATAGAATTGATGTTCACAATAAATATTATCTGCTCTGAATTTTATTCTACATATTTGTAAAGCTTTCATCATTAAGGGGTAATAGCTTACAAAAGAATTCCCTTAGTATTTTAGTACTTTGAGCAGTGTTGAGGATTACCCATAAAGACATGGTATATGATCATTTCATAGCCCTCACATTGCACTGAAAGAAATATTAGATGACCTGAAGTCTTTATCTTAAAAAGCCCTTTTTCCTTATATCTTTGCTCATAAGAAGCTATGCTGAATGTCAAGCAAATTGAGAATTCATGGAGAAGTAGAAGTTTACAACACATTCGTTCCCATTCAAAGTCATAAAATGAAAGGTTAGGACATTGAATAGGGTTCAACAAAGAATTCTCAGGCAGTATAAAGAAAGTATCTCCTCTTGATATCATCTTATTTAAATGACAAAATTGCCATGTCTACTCTAAAGAACGTGAAAACACGGGGACTAATTCTCCTATCTCAACAAAAATAAGTATCATTTGCATTACTTGCTTTAATACACACATGTATATATACTCATATATGTATATATGTATATACTGTTTTTACCTCATTCAATTGTTTCAGTCATGTCTGACTTCATGACCTCATCGGAGTTCAAATCCTAGCTGTCTAACCCTGGGCAAATCACTTAACCTTGTTTGCCTCAGTTTCTTTATTTGTAAAATGAACTGGAAAAGGAAATAACAAACCACTCCAAAATCTCTGCCAAGAAAAAAACCCAAATGTCATGAAGAGTCAGACACGACTAAAACAGCTGAACAATAACAACAACAAAGCATTTCAAATGCCTTCAAAGTACAGTCTGGGCAGGTGGAAGGTGGTAGTGATGCAAATATGATTCACAAGGGAGGAAGACCTTGTTATTTATACTACATCAAAGTTTTTTTTCCTATGTCATGGGACTGTTTGGCAGTCTGATGAAACCAATATCAAAATAATGTTTTTCAAAAGATAAAATAAAGTACATAAGATCAAAAAGGAAACCAAATACATAGGCAGATGGTTATCAAAATATAAAAAAAAAAAGTTCATGGACCTCAGACTAAGAACTCCTAGTCTAGATAGAAACTAAATGAAAATTAAACTCATAAGTATAGAAACCTGTAAAACAGTACTCTCTCAAGGCCACAAACATGGGCAGGGCTATCTAAGTAGTGGGATATTCCATTGTAGTTAATTCTCCAAAATTTGCTAAAATGAACTGATTTAACTTGACAATTATTTGCGATGATTATTATGGTGAGAGGGAAATAATACTTCTTTCTCTTTCCAGAAAAGCTGAGACCTGTTATTTTGTAATTTTAAAAATGGTTATATGTCTGGAGGGTGGAACATTTTAGTTTTCCTTTCCTTGGGGATGTATATTTTTATTCTACTATATCTCAAGTGCCATGTTTGGACCACTGCTTAAAAAATACATTTACAGAATAGGATTTAGTGGTAAAAGAAACCTTGAGAATCACAGAATCCATAATTCTCATTTTATAGATCAGGCAATTGAGATCAACAATGGTTAATTGACTTGCCCAGATAGTAATCTTAGATTCAGGATTTGAACTCACATCTCAAAATAGAAGCAAGGAGGTGTTTAGGTCTTAAATGAAGAGCATAGATGGCTCCATTGAGAAGTCCTTTGAGCAAAATTGATGGAATTGAAGCTATAAATGGCCAGCCTGTATTTAAAGTTATTCTCAGGGGGGAAAGGTGAGTGATGAAGAGAAAAGACATTTAGTTGGGAGAGAAAAAAAATCATCTAACATCACTTTTTCTCCAAAGAGGTGGAATGTTTCTGGCTAGTACCTTGTAAAAACATAATTTTTTTTTTTTTTAAAGCAATTGGGGTTAAGTAACTTGCTCAAGGTTACACGGCTAGTCATTATTTATGCGTGGGTGCTCATTTTCTGAGGCCGGATCTGATCTCGGGTCATCCAAACTCCGAGGCCGGCGCTCTTACTCACTGCGCCACCTAGCCGCCCCTTTAGGGCAATTGGGGTTAAGTAACTTGCCCAAGGTTACAGGGCTAGGTTTTTGTTTTGTGCGGATTGTCGGAGGCCGGCTCCGAACTCAAGTCCTTCTGATTCCAGGGCCGGCGCTCTATTCACTGCGCCACCTAGCCGCCCCCAAAAACATAATTATTTTATTAGGTAAATAATACCAGCTGCATGCCCTTAGTATATTATATTTCATTGTAACAATTTCAAAAAGATCTATGCTTTCACACACTGAAAGAAGTCTTAAAGCATGAATCAAAACAAAACAAAACAAAAACTAGTGACCAACTTTCTGGTTATGAGTCTTTTCCCATTCAGCTGGACTGATCCTCTTGGGCAAAGGATATTTGTTTCATTATTGCATCTGTATCTGAAGCATTTCCACCTAGATAGAACCTCCTAGGGCTTGTTCTCCATTGTCAGCCTCTGAGAACAAAAATCATTCATAGAGGGAGTACTAGAGAACTATTTTATTAGCCAATGGTCCAAACGTTATTGCTATTTTCTATATATTCTTTCTTTATTTTTGTTTCCTTGAAGATATCCTTTTATTTACAATGATAAGGAAAGAATTTTTATTCATGGCATGTAGTTCAGAAAAACTGGTTTCAAATATATACTTTATGTGCGTATGTGTACATGCACAAGTGTTTGTATGTGTGTGCATATTATGAAGTGTTTTTTTTTTAATTTTTAAGTCAACTGTAACTGTTAACTTAAGAGTCACCATCTATGATTTAATCAGCAAGCAATTACTTCTTGTTTACCCTGTGGTGCTGCTGCTATAAGATGAATCTGTCCCATCTGGGAACTATACTAGAAACTTTTATTTCATTCGGTAAAAAGTCCAGTCTATTAATGTTGTGTAGGTATTTATTCTTATGGAACCTAAAATAAAACTGTGAGCATATTGACTGGATTCCTATAATTCATTAACTGTCAAACATTTTTGTGAGCAGTTGTATAAGCAGAATATTTCCCTTTTTGTTACTTTTGAATTTGTCTCTTTGAGTTGCTGTTTATGCTTAAAGTTCCCTTGTTCCAGGTGATGTATACCACCTTGTAATTTTGAGAAACATAACCAAAGGGTCATAATTCTAACTTACTTGTCCTATTGCTGGGTCTTTTTATTTGTTTGTATATGTGTTCGTTTGCTTCTTGCAGGGGGGAAGGGTAATTGGGGTTAAGTGATTTGCCCAAGGTTAGACGGCTAGATTTTTTGTGTCAAGTATCTGAGGCTAGATCCAAACCCAGGTCCTCCTGGTGCTCTACTTACTGTGCCATCTAGCCATCCCCTATTTGTCTATTTTTTAACTGTAGTAATTTACATATAGTAATATCATATAGGATCTCTGTAATTTCAGATAAAGTAGAGCTCTAAAAGTATTATTGTAAATATATCTGGTCCTTTAACTGAGACATCAGTAATAGAACTAAGCAGTAAAGGGTTAAATGTCTGGAATTATTGAGGCATTGTCACAGATGAATAAGGAGATGTGGCTAACATGCCACATAGTATAACCCAACTTAGGGAAGGAAGATATTGCATGAATTGTCCACCAATATTGTGAATGATCAGTAATGCCATATGATGCCTCTTGCACAGTGTTTTCTTAATCCAAGATCCTGACCTATTTAAAAGCACAGCATAGATCTGATTAAAGATGGTAGCAGTGTGTTGTTTTCCATCAGCTTATTCACATATGACTGTTTTGGGGGTTCTGAAGAATTCAATTGATAAACTAGAAATCAAATAACTGAGGAATGAGGAATGTTCATACAAGGACTGTTATAGTCATATATGACAGAAATGTGGATTTTGTAAATTTAACCATAAGTTAAAAATGAATCACATTACTCATGCATCAAGGTGGTGAAGTGGATAGAGTACCAGGCCTAAAGTCAGAAAAACTGGAGTTCAAATCTAGCCTTAGATATTTACTAGCTGTGTGACCCTGGGAAAGCCACTTAACCACTATCTGCATCTCTTTCCTCACCTGTAAAATGAGGATGACAATAGCACCCACCTCCCAGGGTTGTTGTGAGGATCAACTGAACTAATTTTAAAGTGCTTAGCAGAGTGGTTGACACATAGTAGATACCATATAAATGTTAGCTATGATGATGATGATGATGATGATGATGATGATGATGATGATGATGATGATGATGACAACACAGAGGTTCTTATTTGGAAGATTAGAAGGCAGGGGATAGGATGACATAAGAAGGTGGAAACAGGACAGGAACCTAAGACCTAAAGGAGATGGGAACAAAAGCCACTAACAGAAGATTAGATACGTAGTCTGACTGGAGTTGAATCCACAGGCAGGCTGTTTTTCTGGGAGCCATGATGATTAGGAAAAAAGACATTACTTTCCTGGGAGGAGATTGATTCGAGAAAAAATGAGTCAATTGAAATAGCTACAGCCAAGTGGGATCTTTAGTTTCTAGATTCTGATTGGAGGAAAGGAAAAAATAAATAAAACAAAACAAAATCTCTATTTGAAAAGCTGTCTGGTTTTATTGTTATCTAACACCATTTACAATCTGAAAGGAGAGAAACCTCTCGAGGATGCCTGTGTTAGTGTTTACTTCCTGAAACTGCTTAACAGAAGGGGAATGAGATGTTTTTTTCAGTTGTTTCAAGCTAGGTTGATATATTTTTGCTAAAGGAGCATAGTCCTTTTTTAGTACTCTGCTAAATATTCCTGTGTGTTAAAAGAGACTGACACTGCTTTGGTGTCTTGAGAGTAGCAGGTATACAGGCTTTTTGCCTAATAGGAAAGCTTTGAGGACCAGAAGAGTAGCAGACAGAGTAGAGATAGTTTTGCCAACAAGGACAGGCTATTCTATAAAGAGACCAAGGGCATCATAGCCTGATGTCTAAAATCATGAATTGTCCTGGGTATATGGGTTTCCCTATTCATGGACCTCCCTTCTATGTTTCTCTGTGTGTCTACTCTCTGTCATAGACACCACAGTCACTGGTAATGTAGGTTTATGAGTAGACTGTTATGTTTTGGTTATTCCTACATTTGCCTATAGAGTAACTGCGGTATGTATGCATGTATGTATGTATGTATGTATGTATATGTATACACATATATGTGTATTGTGTTGTATGGGTGGGGGCAATCAGGGTTAAGTGACTTGCCCATGGTCACACAGTTAGTAAGTGTCAGGTGTCTGAGGACAGATTTGAACTCAGGTCCTCCTGACTCCAAAGATTGATGCTATATTCACTGTGCCACTTAGCTGCCCCGAGTAACTGTTATATTTATTCTTATTCTTCTTTTCTCATTTAGTAAATATTTCATGTTTAAGAGTTCATGTTACAATGTGATTGATTATATGAAAATGAAGTATTGTTGGCGTTTTAGGAGCTACTGTGGCAAGTAGTAGAATATAGCATTCACCTGTTACACACACACACACACACACACACACACACACACACGTTACCCACTAGGGCTCTGAGAGACTTTTCGTTGTAAGCAGATGGCTATGGTTATAACATAACTTCCTTTCCTCACTCACTACAAAGGAATATGCCCAAAGCTACCTACCATCATGAGATTTGGCTAAGGCTGTGTGGCAAAAGAGAGAGAGGGAGCACATAAGCATGTGCGTACCTCTTAGTAAGATGACTGAGTCAGTCTATTGCAGACAACAGAAATCTATAATAATTACCTAGTTCATTTGTCATTCCATAAAGATGCTCTTTGGGGCAACTAGGTGGCACAGTGGGTAGAATGCCAGGCCTAGAATCAGGAAGACTCATCCTTCTGAGTTCAAATCTGGCCTCAGACACTTTACTAGCTATGTGACCCTGGGCAAGTCACTTCACCCTGTTTGCCTCAGTTCCTCATCTGTAAAATGAGTTGGGAAAGGAAATGGCAAACAACTCCAGTATTTCTGCCATCCAAACCCAAAATGGGGTCACAAAGAGTCAGATACAACTTAAAAACAGCTTAACAACCCTTTAGTTTCAACTGAGAATTTTTGTTTCCAATCATACTAAGCTCTCTGTAATAACTCCTACACAGAAGGCCCATAGTAGAGGTCCAAGTTCCTCATCTATTAAATACCAGGGTGTATTACAATGTCCTCTAAAGTTAACTATTTAAGCAGGAGACATTTATTTAGTGCCTAGTGTGTGCCACTCACAGCTTAAACACTACATAAATAGGAACTTAACTAGTAATTCATGCTAAAGGAGCATTTTGTTGAAAGTCTATCTTCCTGAAACTAGGTGGTACAGTAGAAAGAACACTTAAGACTTGAGTTAAAAATCCCCTTTCTTTCACTTACTAGATGGCAATCTTGGACAACCTCCTTTTGGCCTTCTTTATCTGTAAGGTAGCCCAATAATCCTATACACAAATTGATTTTCCCAGAAACTTGTGGGATAGGTATTGGGTTCCTTTTTCATTGTTCAAGTGATTAGTCCTGTAAAAAGGGATAATATTTTCTATTTCCACACCTATGCCATAAACTACTAGTTCTCATTACAACAAGCTTACCTAAAATCAGAGTTATCTACTAAGCTATTGTTCTTCCATAATAAAAATTGACAAAAGGAATACAAAATAATTATAGATTCATGAAATAAAAATGACAGGGAAGCTTCTAGGACCAACTATACTGATAGGAATATAGGTCTGAAGATTCAAAAAAAGGGGGGGGGAGAATTTGTATTAAACTGGGATGAACTAGACTTGACACTGGACTTCTACTAATGATATTCCCTCAAACCATGGCCTTAAGTAATATGGCCTTCCAGAAAGTCATATTAGAAGGATGATGCCTAGTCCTTAGTTGCACCAGTCTAAGTAAAAACAATCTCTTTCAGTCTGTCCTGATAATAAAAGACATTGACCGTAGAAAGAATTTTTGAGCTAGTCATCTGTCAACGTCATATGCTTCCACATATTTTCCATCCATAGTATAATCCTAATCTACTCTAATTCTACATAGTATGATCCTAATCTACGATAATGTTAACTTTTCCTGCTACCTCCTCTTCCCCCAAACACATTTTGGACCAATGTTCTGATTTCTAATTCGCAAATTTTACCTAGAACTTTTTATTTATTTACCTTGCCAACTTGTTTGGCTTGACTCTGGTATAACTTGACTCTGAACTTAGACCTCTACTTCTCCCTCCCACCCAGTATATTTTCTCCCTCCAGGCCTATTAATTGCCCCTAATTACCCATAGTCTATGGTATGACATATAACGGGTCCAATTAATCTTAAATGAATTAGAGGTACTTCACAGAATATTACTTCACTCAGAATCTTGAAATTAGATTATTAAATTTAACATTCTTTAGCCAATAATATTACATGGTATAATACATCTACATAAACTCAGACAATATTTACTATACAAAAAATCCTCTCTCATTAAATATAAGAACTTCTTAAATTAAACTCAATAACAATAAATGTAATAGTAAATAGTGTCCTTATTACACAAGTTTAGATTCAAAAGAATTATTTGAGTATATATGCATATATGCATATCTGTAAATAACTATACACATATACATACATGTACATCATGTGTATATATATGTATATGCATTTACATACACATACACACACGTGTGTGTGTTTAGCTGGTGAGGTTTAATTGTCCTATAATTTTGCTGAGTAGGAGGTTCCCCTTTAGCTTTTAAATAAAAGATACAGGTTTCATGAAATAAAGTCAAAAATTCTTGAAATTCAAAAGAAAAAAATAAAAGGATTAGCATGAATTTAATATATTTCATAAACGATCAAATGTGCATTGGCCAATAAGTATTCCCCAATTTCTGCCTGCAGTATTGACTTGGTAATGTCACAAAATGTCATCACTGCATTTCTCTGAAGTTATTTCCACATTTGGGACAACTGCCTCTTCTCCACCTGGACCCATTGCTTCATTCTCAAGGGAAATACCTCTAGCAGCTATGCATTCCACAATGTTTGCTCCATTTTAAAGTCTGTGTGATTACTCAAATATCAAAACACAGAGTGACTCAGGGATTGGAAAGGCTGAGACAGGGTAGGGAGAGAAAAGAACAAAGGTCAGAGCAAGTTGCAGTAATGTGTGGGCTTTTGGCTATATCTGTAGGAATACAAAATTATGAGGATAGCTTCATGTGAGTATACAGTCAGAGGAAATTGAATAAGAATAAGACCCAGCAAGCCTTTTAGTCAGCAAAGCTCATTTAGTGGCTAAAGTGCACAGCTAGAATCCAGAAAACTGTTTTAATATACAAACTTTCCTTAAAATTCCTCATAATTAAAGTGGAAAACCATATTTTTATATTGGCACATGCCTCTATTCTACTATAATTTTGCAAATTATATATGTTTAAAAATGTTTTTCATTGGGGAAATGAAAATGAAAGAAAACTTTATTTCCTTAAATGCCTACCTAATAATCTATCTATAACTAAAGTTGAGCAGGCTTCTTTTTTAATATGTCACAGTCAAACCAGCAAGTCTATCTAGTCTAATACTATGAGTAGTCACAATTAAATTAGCCAATGCAAATTAATACAGTAAAATGATCCAAATACTTAAATTAGCTATTTTCTAGTCAGGTTTTGGGGTTTTGTTTTTGTTTGTTTGCTTTTATCATGGATCTAAATCACACCAAAGTTTTATTTTATGAATATACTTTTCTCAGTGTTATAAGCATGTTTATCAGTGAGTTACTTACTGGTGGATAGTAGATGCTGATGTTAGATACTTTAACTTTTAATTTCATGAATAATAGGGTCATTGATTTTAGAGCTGGGAGGGACCTCAGAGGCTATAAATGAGTCAAACAACTTCATTTTATTGACAAGGAAACTGAGATATAGAGAGGTTGTGACTTGCCCAGAATCATATAACTGAGGCATGTCTGAGGCAGGATTTGAAATGAGTCTGAGTCCAATGGCCTATCTACTATTGTAGAGGACTTCTCATGCAGTAAAATTTTCCATTTTTAATCAACATATATAAAAGGAATAAAACATTTGCTTTGTATTAAATCAAAAAGTAGTTTAAAAATTTTACTAAAGAAGACAATTTTTCCAAAGCAGTAAAATATATTAGAAGCACATTTACTGACTCATTCCCTGTTTGGGGATTGAATCTTCCATAGAAACATTTTTTAAGGAAAATAAATAATTATCATCTATTCATGTGCTTACAAATCTAGAAGCTCTATTATCTATGGTTGATTAAACAATATGTTATTTTCTTAAATTGCTCTCACATTTACCATATTATTTCTGTGCAATAGAAAGGAGCTACAAGGCAGAAACACGAATATTTTGCCAAGCATGAATTAAGAACTTC
The DNA here is from genome assembly GCA_011680675.1 of Gymnobelideus leadbeateri. Taxonomy (NCBI): domain Eukaryota; kingdom Metazoa; phylum Chordata; class Mammalia; order Diprotodontia; family Petauridae; genus Gymnobelideus; species Gymnobelideus leadbeateri. The sequence goes on along the minus strand of WOXC01004691.1, from coordinate 725,669 downwards.
ACTTAATTGACTAGATCACAAGATATAATTTATAGCAGCCTGTCAGATAGCTGTGCCTTTTAAATTTCAAGCAAATGGAAGCCATCATTCATTTTAGCCAGTAGAAAGAAATTACAGCAAATCTTCTGTGCCCATTGTAAACTTAGACAGCTGTTACATTAATATTGAGAAGAACTAACTTTTATATAGCACCTACTATATGTAGGGCACTGTGCTAAGCACTTTACAAATATCCTTTCATTTGATTCTCAAAACAACCCAGGGAATAGATACTATTTTTATCTCATTTTACAGATGAGAAATTTGAAACAAACAGAGGTTTAAGTGACATGCCTAGGTCCTCATAGCTAGGGAGTGTGTGAGGGCAGATTTAATTCAGATCTTCCTTGCTACAGGCCCAGTGTTCTATCTACTGTACTACCTAGCTACCCCTAGGAAGTAAACACACTGACAGGGTCAAGAAATTGTTATTTGTGGCCTCCAGTGGTTAAATCTTGAGAATAATTTTACCATCATTACAAAATGTTTTCAATCTATCTTCTCTAGGCAAGTTTTTGAAGTTATACATGTCTTATAGACTAAAGCCTCAATGGCTATTGAAGGAAACATTACCACTCCAATTCCTTATAGATGAATACTGCAGAGGACCTAACAAAGTAGCCATATGGCAAAAAGTTCAATATTTGACAACATTTTATTATATTTATATGAAGCTAAAGTATTCAGGATCATTCAGTTAGTTCTAAGGATTTTTTTTGTTCACTTATCAGGCCTCCCACTATACAACTAGTGGGGGGGAAAGTGTAGTTAAGGAACTCCCTTTCTTGACTTTCTGTTCAAAGAACTATTATTTTCATTGGGATTTATTAAATCACATGTGTGGTTTTAATTGCTCCAGATATTTTAGAAATCTCTTCGTAGCAGAAATGAGCAGTTGGTTGTTGGTTCACTGTTTGCAGATTTATTCTTTTTCTCTGAAGTGTATAATTTAAAAATGACAGAGTACTAAGAAAGAACTAGTCAAAAAAGACATAAATCCCAATGGACAAACTTCTTTTTATTTATGCAAAGTTTGAGAATAATTTCTTATTTTAAGTTAAAAGAAGAAATTGCCTACTACATAGATTGTCCTTCACATCCCCCTCTCCAATAAGTAAATAAATAAATAAATAGGTAAAAGTTACCTAAAATCACAACACATGGCAAAATACTGTGTGTGTATAATCAGAGAGGCATATATGATATATTCCCCTCTGTCACTCAAGTCTTATTATGAAGCACAAATTCTACACATTTTCAGTAAACAAGCAGCCCATGTTTAATGAAAGTAAAATGATACGATGCTTCCCTCAGATTTTGGTAAAGAATGCCTTTAAAAAATCAAATTCATTTTTTCCTTCCTGTTTGACAACTCATTTTCTTAAGTATTCTTGTCTCTGCACATAGAAAATAATTAATTATTTTACATATTTGAACAAAATACCTCTGAGTTCTGGAATTCTGTTAAGACCCTATGTCTCTTATTAATAACACCAAATTATCTAACATATCTTCACCTGATAATACATAATAGCCTGATTTTTTGTCTTATTATTTCCTATGTTTTGAAATGTTTTATTATAGTTTGAAATTCAGAAATAAGGAAAATATGTGTTTATGACTTTAGCAAAGGCAGCTAGGTAGGCAATGAATAGAAATCAGGATTAGGAACCAGGAAGAAATCTTGCCTCAGGCTATTATCCTGCATTACCCTGGGCATATCACTTAATTTCTCTTTCCCTCATTTTCCTTTTCTATAAAATGGGAATAATAGCACAGTATTATGAGAATCAAATGAATTAAAAAATATAAAACACTGAAAAACTTGAGTGCCACATAAAACATAGTTATTAATATAATTATCATTAACATTATTAATGTTTTGACATAAGTTAATTCAATGTAGAAAATAATGGGAGACACATACTGATTTAGCCAATTATTTAAGTTATCATTTCATTCAATAGGAAGAGCCATGGCAAATAGCAATAATTTCAGCTATGTTCATGCAAAATTAGTATCCAAGGATTTCATCTAGATCCCCACAGCAACATGAGCCCTCATTTCATCTGACAGTACCAAGTGAGAGATTCATCACCTGTGTACTGGAATGCTGGAAACACCTGCTTAAAATCTGTAGGAGATATGAAGAATGAAACACTAATGAAAAGCTTTAGTCATGCAGTGTGACAAAAAAAATATAGGGTACTACAACAAAGAAAGTAACATTTACAACAGAAAACAAAATAATATAATAAAGATGCAAATATGATACTCTATTATTCAAGAAAGATAGCTATTAATGGTTATAGAATAATGAAACATCTAGTTATCATTAAAATGACTTAGTCTTCTAATATCACTCCATTGCTCACATATTTTAATGAATCATGATGGTAAATTAGATAGGTACTAGGGCTATAGACTTTGGGTTTAAAACTGGAAGGGCCCATATAGTAGTATTCCCTCATCTCCCTCATTTTATGGTGGGAGTGGGGAAGAAAGAAACAGATTTAACATCTTAAGTGAAAAGATGAAAAAAATGGACATGGTGCCATATGTGGCTTTATCAGTAATCTTTCAATCACAACAAAATTTGCACAGGAATGCTCCCTTCAACTCAAGAAAATGTTAAGACCAAATTCTCTCTTGGCTATTAACACATTCCTTTTGATTTTAAATCTAAACAAAGGAAACACTCACTGGTTTCCCTTTGGTTAAAATATGATTATATATTCAAGAAGTTCATTTTCTCTTTAAAAAATTATGCTAAAATCTGATGAAGTCACTCTAGCTGAGTCACATTTATTTTTTTTTTTTCTGTCTATCCACATCTTTTCCCTGACTGTCAAATTCTTCAAAAACATGTATGCATGGACTGGACATTGAAGGATTTTATAAACAATTGCATTGACTTTTGACTTTAACACGGAACACAACATACTTTTGGGGAATCTAGGTGGATTGTCATTGACATCAGTGAGAGTGATGTTCACTGTAGTGGTTCCTGCTAGTCCTCCCAGCTGTCCTCCCATGTCCTTGGCTTGGATGAGTACTTGATATTGTTCTTTGACCTCCCTGTCCATATTTGGCAAGGCTGTTCTAATTACACCTTCAAGGAAAAAAACAAAACATACATATCACAAAAATTCAATTCCATAAAATACAATATTTGTTTCTTGCTCTTTGTTGTGGCAGGGGAAGCAGGCAATCTAGTGGAACTAGCAAAGAAAGTCTGAGTTTTTATTTTTTTAATGGTTCTTTGGCATATTTTACCTTACCCATAACATAATACCACAGTCTCTTAAATTCTTTCCTCTCACACATCTTCTCAATATTTCACAAATTGTTCAAAATTGTCAACACTAAAATTGCTCTCTCTATACTTATGGCAATCGTGTTTTTTATTGTTGATCCCATGAGAAGGTATTCTAGATAGAGGTGATAATATTATAATGCCATCATCATTCTTTTGATACATCAGTACATGTTGCCCCTTAATTTCAGTCTGAGAAGGATCCAAGGTCAACCTTGCACAAAATCCTTCTCTATATCTTAAAGATTTAAAACAAGTTTTTAGGCTATTTTTTCTTTGGTATGTAGTACTGTAACAGTGTTATCTTTATATTAATTAATGAATATTAAATCATTTGGGTGATGTTAACAATAATGACCAAATGACAAGTGTTTATTAAGCACTTACACACTTTGTATTAGGCACTAGAAATATAAAGACACAAATGAAATGGAGTTTGCCCTTCTAGAGCTTAGACTGTATCTGGAAAGACAACACCAACATGTTTAATTATACACAAATAAATACAAGGCATTGATTTTTTTCTTGGGTAGTTCAGGAGGCTGTAGCCTTATTAAAACATTAGCAAAAGAAGGAATCAAGAGAGGCCTCATATAGAAGGCAGCACTTGAGTTGAGCTGAGCCTTGAAGGAAACAGAATTCAAAGTGGCTAAAGTGAGATAGAGAACATTCTAGTCTCTTGCATAATAACAAGATGGAGAGTATCAGGTTAGGTGAAGAATATATAATAGACTAGAAAGGAAAATTGGGGATATGCTGAGCTTTGAGCAACAGGACTTTGTAATTTACATCAGAGGTACCACAAAAAGAGTACATTACAAACATTGCAAATACACACCTTATCCCTTTTAGGAACTGTTTAGTTTTCTGATATTCAACTCTAGTAATGCATCAATACTAAGCACATAAGCACTCTGTGCTCATCCATCCACATCTGGTCCTTGGCAAGAAGCATATCAATTGTCTTTGCCTTAATAAAAAGGCTTGTTCTTATTGCTGGAAAGTCTTTTGGTTTAGACAAAATCCTACATACCTAAAACTTTGCTTCTCAAGAATATCTCCTGGGGAGGGGGGTGCGGCTAGGTGGTGCAGTGAGTAGAGCGCCAGCCCTGGAGTCAGAAGGACCTGAGTTCAGATCCAGCCTCAGACACTTATCACACACAAACAAAAACCTAGCTGTGTGACCTTGGGCAAGTTACTTAACCCCAGCTGCCCTCTAAAAAGAAAAATAAAATAATAATATTTCCTGGGTTACTAATTCCTTCTACTTAACCTACCCAACTTTGGAATTTTTGCCTACCTAAATTGATAACTCCTTCCTAGTTTTATCTCATTCCTCTGATTTTCATCTCTGATCCATCTTACACTAACTGTGAGCCTATCTCATTTATCAGAAGGAAAATGCTCTTCCCTCCTATCTTCCTTTCATCCTACTTTGAATTGTTATTCAAACAAATAAACACAATTCCTTGTATTTATTTGCATATAATTAAATATTTAGGTTTTTCTACTACTGCTACTGCTGCTGTTGCTGCTACTGATACCACTACTGATACCACTACTACTATTACCACTACTACTACAGCCACTGCTACTACTGCTACTGCTACTATTGCTGCTGCTACACCTTCTTGGTAACTAAAATGTATATAACACATATTATATGGCAGGCACTGTGCTATGTACTTTACAATGTCTCAGTTGATCCTTAAAACAATCCTGATGGGTGGATGCTATTATTATCCCCATTTTATACTTGAAGAAACTGAGACAAAGAGAGGTTAAGTGACTTGCCCAAGGTCACAGAGCTAGTAAATCTATGAGGTTGATTTAAATTCAGTTCCTCCAGACTCTAGGAGCAACACTCTATCTGCTATGCTACCTAGTTGTCTTCAAGTATTTATATAATATATATGCACACATATACACACATATATTGCATATATACTTACATTTATTTTTCTGATAGGGAAATTGATTCAAAAACAAATTTTCCAATTTGCATATATCCAGTTCATTTTACTACACTATACAATGTGCTATATACCAGTCCATTTCTCTATCTTATTAGTTCAGTATTCTCAAGCATTTTAAATAGAATTCAGGGAAAATTAAAAAGTACATGGAATATCATATTTGCTTCTTTAGCTAAATTCAGATACTTTAAGGTATTCTATTTTTCTGAAGAAATAATTGTGCTAGAGAAATAATTATTTCACATGATGATGATAGCTAACATTTATATTGCCTACTTCTACTGTGTCAGGTACTGTCCTGAGTGCCCTACAATTATTATCTCATTTGATCCTTACCACCACAATCCTAGGAGGCAGATACTATTATTAATGTCATCTAACACATGAGGAAACTGAGGCATACAGAAGTTAAATGTCTCACCCAGTGTTCCACAGCTAATAATTTCCTGAGGAAGTATTTGAAATCAGGTCTTTTTGATCACTATAGTTTTGCATATTTTCTGAATTCTATCTAATCTAATTTTCATTGCAACTAACATAACTTCTTACCTAGATGTCTACAGTAGCCTCTTGAATGGTCTTCCAACATTCCAAACATGTCCCTATTTCAAGCCTTTCTCTTCTCCACTTCATACCACTGCTTGAATAATTGTCTTAATCTGCAACTTTAATCATGCCACTCCTCTGCTTAGATATTTCTAGTAGTTACTCAATTCCTTCCAAATAAAGAAGAAATCCCTGATTCTGTTATTAAAGTCTTTAATAGTTCACCTGCAAAATACTTTTTCAACCTCACCTCATGTTCTTTCCTTTCAAATACTCTTCATTTTTGCTAAGCAATACTCTCCTATATTCCCCATTTTTGTCCTAATTCCTCTGTTTCTATAACTTTGATGGAATGATTCTTCATATCTAAAATGGACTCTCTTCACCCTACCTATTTAAGTCCCTTTCTTTCCTTCAAGGGCTGACTCAAGTGGCCTAATTCATGAAGCCTTCATTGATATTATCCTTCCCATCCAATTAAAAACGTCCTCTTCCAAACACTATATACAGTAGTAGCAACTTTGTACAATGATCAAATATGAATGACTTATCTATTCTCAAATACAATAATCCAAGACAATTCTAAAGATTCAAGACAGAAAATGCTATCCACATCCAAAGAAACTGAGACAAAAGAGGTTAACTAACGTGCCCAAGGTCACAAAGGTAGTAAAGGTCTGAGGTCAATTTAAATTTAGTTCCTCCAGACTGTAGGAGCAACACTTTTATCTATTGTGCCACCTATTTGTCCTCAAGTATTTATATAAATATATAAGTACACACACACACACACTTATATATTGCATATATACTTACATATATTTTGCTGATAGGAAAATTAATTCAAAAACCATTTTTTGCTCTCCAAAATTCTCTAAAATGATGAAAGAACTGATGGAGCCTGAATTCAAATTGAAGCATACTATTTTCACTTTATTTTGTGTGTGCTCTTTGGGGGTCTGTTTCTTCTTTCACAACATGACTAATATGGAAATATGTTTTACATGATTGCACATATATAATCTGTATCAAAATGTATATGGTCTTAGGAAAAGGGCAGGTGAGAGTGGACGAAAGAAAACTTGAACCTTATTTTTTAGTGAATATTAAAATTTGCTTTTATATGAAAATGGAAAAAGAAATAACATACTATAGAAAAAAGAAAAAAAGAAAAGCTCCGGGGCGGAGCCAAGATGGCGGAGTAGAAACAGCACATCCAAGCCACTCTCCCCCAGATCACCTCCAAACTATGTAAAAGGGGACTCTGAATAACTTCTGGAGCCCCAGTTACACCCACAGATCGACACAGAAAAGCTAACCTCCCACTGAGGACAGCCCAGCTGCCCTGCAGGAAGGACCAGCGCAGCACTCTAGGAGCAGCGCAGTGCGCAGAAAGCTGAGCCCAGGCCCACCTGAGCCTTGGTTTTAGCCCCAGGGCAGCCATGACAGCAGCCAGCTGGAGGGACCACAGAACACCAGCAGCTGTGGCAATTCCAGAATTATCAACACAGACATGCCTAGGACAAAGTGAGAGGTTAGTGCCTTATGGACTTTGGGACCAGTATTTGGGGAACGCATCAGCTTCCTCCCCTGGGGGCTAGAAGCCACTGAGGAGACACGCGATTTTGTAGTTTTCAGTGGCAGCTCCAGCTCCTAGCCTGCAAAGTGTAAGGAGATCCAGCAATCAGTCTCGGGGGGTAATCACTCTTGCTTTAAACATCCCTGGATCTGGATTGTGATCTGGGGTGGAGGGTGTGAGGTGGGTATCCAGCTTGCCAGAAACAGAAGTTGTCCCCAAAAGAAAACTCCAAGGAATATTATAGCCAGGTTCCAGAATCCCCAGATCAAGGAGAAAATACTACAAGCAGCCAGGAAGAAATAATTTCAATATTGTGGAAACACAATCAGAATAGCACAGGACCTGGCAGCTTCTACACTGAGGGATCGAAGGGCATGGAATATGATATTCCAGATGGCAAAAGAGCTGGGACTGAACCCAAGGGTCACCTACCCAGCAAAACTGAGTATTTTATTTCAGGGGAAAGTGTGGTCATTCAGTGGAATAGAGGACTTTCAAGTATTCTTGAGGAAAAAACCAGAGTTGAATAGAAAATTTGACATCCAGACACAAGAAGCAAGAGATGCCTGAGAAGGTAATCAGGGAAAAGAAATCAAAAGGAACTTGTCAAAGTTGACCTATTTACATTCCTACAAGGAAAAACAATAACTGTGACTGATGAAACCTTTCTCAGTATGAAAATAATGGAAGAAGGGTATATGGTCATTTGAATACATATGTGAATGTGTGTATATATGTTTACAGTTATACATGGATAGAAGGCAAAGGTTGAATTTGTTGGGAAGGGATGATACTTAAGGGGTGAAATTATGAGGTGAGAGAGGAAAGTGGCAAGAGGAGATGGGGAGAGACAGGGTAGGGTAAACTATCTCATGTAGAAGAAGCAAGGGGAAGTGGCTGCAGGGAGGGGAAGAATAGGAAGGCAAAAAGGCAAAACCCCATTCTCACTGAATTTGGTTCAGGGATAAAATGACATACATACTAAATGGGATATCTCAACCTGTAGCAGAAAAGGGGAAGGGGGATGAGAGGAGGGATGATGGATGGGAGGGCATTCTTGGGGGGAGGGGAGGTTGGAAGTACCCACTTTAGAATAGGGACAGGATCAAGTAGGGAATGGACCAGGTCGGGGGTGGGATGGGTGGGAGGAAATTATAAGCAGCCTTGTACAATATATCTACTATGGTAATGTTTTGCATAGCTAGACATGTACAACATATACTGAATTACTTATCTTCCCAGAGGGAATAGGTGACAAGGGAGGAAGGGAATGGATCTGAAATTCGAGGTCTTAGAATTAAATGCTTCAAAGATATATAAATACCATTATGAATACTCTTTTGCTTGTAATTTGGAGATAAGATGTGTAGGGATTGGGGCACAGAGATTCACCTTGTTCTAATGGAAAAGTCGAAGGGGGTATGGGAGAAGATATGGGAGAGAGCAGATTGGACTGCTATTCTGGGAGGGTGGGTAGGGGAAAAATGGGGAAAAATTGTAACTCAATATCTGGCAGAAATGAATGATGTAAAACAGAAGTTAATAAAGCATTTGTTTAAAAAAATAAGCTCCAATAAATATGACCCAATGAAATAGAAACTGAAAAAAAAAAGTTCTTTCCCTCCTCAAATTTTTCCTAAGACCTTGCCAACTTCCCCTCTTTGCACTTCTTTCCCTATTCTTTATATCATTGGTATTTGTGTATGTATATATACATACATATGTACACACATAAACACATGCATATATACAAACACAAGGCCTACATAATGTATATCTTTATATGTTTGATCCTAGCACAGAACGAGTACTTAAATGTTTATTTCATAAATGAATGGATGAATAATGTATTTATTTAAACTTTGTTGAAATTGCCTATTAAGTATCTACTCATGGTAAATAGCACTACAAAACCTAATTCATTTTCTTTCTTGCCTTTGTTGTTGGTACATGACCCAATTCTGCTATTTTGAACCCTACTTCTTATACAGTTGCGGGAGGACTTAATAAATACAAGTTCAAGAAACTGAATGCATTACCAGTTTCAAAATAAGGAAGGAATCCTAAACAAAACTTCAGTGACTGATGACTCAATTTAGGAACAAAATCCATTTTCTGTAAGGAAACACCTTTTCTGGTATAATCAGTAGTTTGTCTGTTGTACTCACAATTCAACCAAGATAGAACTTTTTTAAAGGGTGTTACCCTGTAATATAAAGCTATTCATTGGCAGATGGAAATGTATAGAAAGTAGATCAGAGAAAACCAGATGATTGATTATATTTTTAGTTTGATTCAAATTTCCTGTGGTTGCGTTCCAATAGGTCTGTCCTAACACAATAAAAAATAAAATAAAATAAAATAAAACTTTGGATTCTATGGAAGAAAGTTATGATTTTCTTGAAAATCAACCAATCAACAAGTATTGAGTAAATATTCATTTTGTGTCAGCACCGTTATATACCAGCCATACAAAATCAAACAAACAAACAACACCCCTCCCCCAAAATGGGGAAGAAGCAAAAGAAGACTCTGCCTTATATTTCATTATGTAGAGAGAGACTAAGTATATAGTGGAAAGAACCTAGACTAGGGATTAAAAGACTCATCGATTCAGGGGTAGAAGAGATCTCAAAGCCCATCAAATCCAACTCAGATTTTTGAGAAGAGAAACCAGGAGCACTACTAAGAGATTTGTCCAAATTCATACAGGTTCATACAGCAAGCATCAGAGGCAGAATTTGAGCCTCCATTTTGAATTCTGAGTTATACTTTTTCCACTATGCTATGGCTGCTGTGGTTTAAATCTGTGCTTTGCCACTTATGAGCCTTCCTTTAACCCTTCTGTACCTCAGTTTCCTCATCTGTAGAATAAAGATTATAATTAATTCACATACATAAGTTTAATAATTTTATTCAGAAGACCAAATGAGACAATTTAGGTGAAAGTGCTTAATTAATTGTAATGTACTGTGTAAATGTGAGTTATTATTATTATTAATTATCATTCACAATCTTAATTGCCCAATATTAAATGATATCATGTGAGTTTGATCTATGTATGTAATTACATAGTCTTGTGCAATAAACCAGAAGGTCAAGGAATGATTTCTACTAAATGCCAGAAGTTTTTTAGTGCTTATTTTGAGCCTAAGGAATTTTCTACGACCATACTAATTGGAAGACAAGCAAGAAAGATGAAAATATAAAGTGACTCTTTCTCTGTGACTAGTTTAGCATCCAAAATTCTGTAAGAGCTACAGATCAGAAGGTTTTCCCCTTCGGGACAATAAACTCCTGTTATTTTGTTGCTAAGAAAGGGATGCTTCCTCAGCATGCACTTTTTTACCTTATTTGAGGAGAAAATTAAAGGATTAGAACAAACTCTACATATGACAGTAGTTTCTATGGGTACCTCTGATCTTATTCCTAGTTAGAGATTATCATTTTGTCCCTGGAAGAATACCTGTGGGGGAACATTTTCTGCTTGGTCTTATGTTCTACACAGGAGAGTTATGAGTGAATAGAGAGCTATTCAATTCCCATGAGGAGAAAAGAAGGTTATACATTCCTTTGCTCCCTCACAACAGTAGGGGTCCCTTCATGCTTTTTTATGAGTGCTATCTTTCTAATTGTAGGTCAGGATTGAATTCACAGGAATGGGGCTGGAGGACATGTGAAATCTACATACACTCTTCTGAATAGGCATGCAAGCACACACAGATACACACACACACACACAGGAAAGCTCACATACATTTTTTTAATTGAGAATATTAAGGGATTTTTGTATACTAGCATTATTTGAATGATCAGTACATTTATTAGTGCTCTTAGTCTTAAATTTAAAAAAATACAGACTAGCTGTTTACTGGAAATATCTTTTTCATCCTATTAATTCCTAGGAGCTCCACTTATTCACTCTAAGCATACCAGTGTCATGATCTTTCATGTAAGCCTTGCAGTTTGGTGTCTGGTTTACTAGTCAATTTCCTGTTTGGGGAAAAGAGATAATAATGACAATACATTTTATCAGGAGGACTAGGACAAGGCGAGGTTTGAATTTATATAAGATGTATTCAAGGATCAACATCTAATTTCTTTTCAGTGCTCAAGGGATACTTGATTCACACACACACACACAAACCAAGTTATTACCAGTTGGAGAAATATCTCTTTGAACAGTATTGCTTGCTTCTACTGCTGCCAATGATCTGAAGAGTTCATAAATATCCTTCTTAATGTATTAACTCATCATGTTGTATTTAGGACCTACCAACCCTAGGAGAATTATTATTTTTAAAGAAATGCCAGTTGGACTGCCAAAAGGACTACAAGGGCATTTTCTACTCCTATTATAGGAAGATGGGATTTAAATCAGAAGGTTGCTCTGCATGTATAGACTTATTACCTTCTTTGATAACTATAAGGAAAAGGGCTTGGGTATAAAGTCAGTTGACACAAGGAGAAGGAAGCAGGAAACTTTCTTTACTATTATACACATACTATTCAAGCCCTTAGGTATATTCTTCTGAATTTCATGTTAATGGTTGGTAGTGATATGGAAATTTTAAGTTTGCAGACAGAAAAGAAATGCATTATTTAAAGCATTCTACATTAGACTGCATGTGTAGGCAGGGCTCTGTACCTAAATATTCAGTAAATGAATTGTTTTTGTTTTTTGTTTTGTTTTTGCTTTGTGGAGGGGGAAGGCAGGACAATTGGGGTTAAGTGACTTGCCCAAGGTCACACACCAAAGTAAGTGTTAAGTGTATGAGGCCAAATTTGAACTCAGGCCCTCCTAAATCTAGGGCCAGTGCTCCATTCACTGTGACACCTAGGTGCCCCAATATTGTTTATAACATTCAAACCACATAAACATTTACCTCCTAGGATCATGAACCTTATCAGCCATCTCATTCAATCCCTTCATTTAAAGGTGAAAAAATTAAGGTCTGGAACACTTAAGTGATTCATCCAGCTTCACGAAGGTAGTATGTGTGCCCATGTTCTCTGAGTTCAAATCAATTGTTCTTTCCACTATACCAAGATGCTTCAATTGGCTTAGGAAGGGCCAGGTGGTTACTTCCATGGAGTGAATTGAGGGGCAATGACAAAGGAACCCTTCTCCTGAATGTTCCCCGAAGTCCCTATTAAGTTAGCTGAAATTTCACTGCTCAAAAGAGATTAACTCTCCAAAATGTCTTCTATGAAAATGCATCTCTAGGGAGTCTTAACATTAAAGCTATTATAAATCATTTAAACCAAAGTATGAATTAATTTATCAATCCACAAGCATTTCTTAAAAACCTAACATGTGGCAGGCACATGTTTACGTGACTGACAGTAAGTACATAGAACAGGCACTACAATTTAATAGGAGTAATTTTTAAGGGATTGAAGAATAGGGAATTGATGTGGTTAAAGGCCACAGTATAATTTAACCATCTTTTGCCTAAGGTCAAATGAAGGGTCTCTAAGAACACTGGCTCCCCCTGAGGCAGAGAAATGGAATGAGTTGGGATGTCTATATCAGCAAAGGAAAAGAGCAGAGAATGACGAAGTGTGAGGAAGCTAAGTACAACCAACTAACCAACCAAAAGTATTTATTAAGCACCTACTATGTATAAGTCACAGCACTAAACAGTGGGGACAAAAGTACAAAAAAATGAAACATTGACCACACGTAGTTTCATATACCTCCACATTTTCATCAAGCCAAACATGGAATCACTCTGTAATGAGGGTGTACATCATCAAAAGGTTAGAAAGAATCTCAAGAGTTTATATATAAATACAACATACTAATTTTAAAGAAGTGGCTGTAAATGACTGAGGTGTGATTTTAACATAGAGATTCTAATGACTCTAGATGCATTTTCTTGCCACTGCATCACTGAACATATAGGTTAAATAATATTACCAGAATGGTCATTAACAAACATCGGGGGGGGGGGGCGGCTAGGTGGTGCAATGTGTAGAGTGACGACCCTGGAGGCAGAAGGACCTGGGACCTGAGTTTGGATCCGACCTCAGACACTTAACCCACACTCAAACAAAAACCTAGCCATATGGGCTAGGTTAGTTAACCCCAAATGCCCCCCCAAAACAAACAAACATCAGGCCACACATTTCTACGTGGTTCACTTCTAATGTAGACATATTAGTAGAATTTGAAGCTGAAATATATTAGTTTTACTTATATAGAATAAACTTTTGTTGACATTTAGTCATATTTTTAAAGATGTGTATAAACAAATTTAGGTGTTTCAATTTCATTATTTATACTTAGCAAATCTCAAGACTTGAGAATAAGTTATCATTTCAGTTAATACTTAAAAAAATTAACTACTAGCATGTCCACACACACACATACAGACACACATACACACAAAAACATAAACGCTACCACTAATAAACCAGAAGAACTCAATTCTCCAGTTTTTGTTTTCCAAGAATATTATTTTGAGGATCAAAGTTTTTGTTTTTGTGATTATTTTAAATACTTGTTAAATAGTTCACATGAATCAGTAGCAGAATTACAGGTAATTCATGTGGGCTATTTATCTTTACAGCCAATATATTTCAAAATTTCTTATTCTTCTTACTCTCACTATCCAAAAACTTTTCTGAACAATTTGACCAAACAATTAGGTGCCTCCCAACACTCCTATAGATATATTCCTGGTCTATTGAGATAACTGTACCTATGAAGGATATGATTCAGGTTTTTCTTTTCATATAGAAAAAGTAATCTTGATCAATATTTGGTATTTATAACGAGCAGATATTGGGCAAGATCACATTTACTCAAAAATTTTTAAATTTTTAAATAGACAATGTTTAATTTTGGTGTATTCTTTCCTTTCTTAGTTTTCCCACCACCATCCAGACAACTATATGGATTCTAGGTCTATAGAAACTTATTCTCCTGTTATCTGATAAACTTTTGTCATTATAGCCTCCTTATAATAGTTTAATTTTAATAGGTAGCTCCTGAAGATGATTAAATATTCAAGACTAGTAATAGTAATTCTCCAGCAAGGATTCTTAGCCTGGGATCTTTGAACACACATACATATACACACAGATATAGACATATATACATACACACACACACTATATATATATATATATATATATATATATATATAATTTTATAACTATTTCAATATAATGTATTTCCTTTGTAATCATGTATGTTATTTTATGCATTTAAAAATATTATTCTGAGAAGGTCCAAGAAAGTCTTCACTGGATTGCCAAAAGAGTCCATCACACATACACACACACACACACACACACACACACACACACACACACACACACACTAAAGATGTCTGCTCTATTGACTGAATTTCAGACATTTCGAATGGCAATGGGTGAGATAGTTGGTCTGTTCAGTGAACCACATAGCTAGCCAAATATTATCCCTGTTTATAAATTCAGACTCGTTACAGAGAGAAGCTAGAAGATAAGACTTACATCAATCCAAAGGTCAATCTCTTACTCAGGATGTGTGTCTGTGTCATCTGTGTCACAGGGTTGATAGCAAAAATGATAATAAATATAACCCAAGGCATATTAGTATTGGTCTCACATGTACCAAATTCATCTTGAGGCCTTCTCTTTGTCTTATGCCTCCACTCAGAGTTCCCCTGGGAACATCTGAATTTTGCTGACTTCTAGCTTTTCCCAAAAGACCCTTAGCTCTCATACAAGCATCAAACTAACAAGACATAAAACATTGGAATTTATTACACACAACAAAAATACAGAAAAGACACATTCCCTAGTCCATAGTAAAAAGAACTTTTATTTCTAATGAATCCCACACTTTCCACAGAATTAATAAATTCACCCAGGCTTAACAGTGTCACCTTGAGGTTGAGTTTTCACCCTTAACTCCCACCTACCAAATAGGGAAAAAATCCTAGAGGTGCTGGACATTTGACCTCACTTCCACATACCTACAAAGTCTGTTTGTCAAGGACACAGTTTAGGTTTTCTCTTTCATAGAGTATTTGAGTTTAATTAATCCTCAGTTCTGGTCAATCTGTCTGGAGATCCCTGCCACTGCAGTCTCTTTTCAGCCTTTGACTGAACATTATAGGTTCATGTTTCATTACCCTTTCTCTCTCCCCCTCTGACTCATATATAGCTCAGCATCCCCACTGTCTCCCTCCTATGGAGGTCTTCTCACTCCACTGCCACCACTAGTCAGTCACTGTTTTCTACTTCTCCTTCCTCAGCAAAGTGTTAACAACTCTTAGAAAAGATAGCCAGACGTTTCCAGCTATTTCTTTTAGTCAGCCTCACAGTATTAACTGGCAGAAATTAGTTGACAGCAGGGGCTATTTTTGACTAACATATAGTAAGTACTTTATAAATATTTGTTATTTGACAAAAAGGGACCACTTAGGCAGTTGTGAAGTTGTAATTGTCATTGCCAATAGGTCCCACTCCTCACTGACTGAAAGCAACTTAATCCTATTCGTTATTTCACCATCTTAAAGTTTAATATGCCTCACCTGTGCCCTACACATGGGTCAGCACCTTGTGCTAAGTTACGTGGAGGGTAGAAAACAAAACAATAAAAAAAACAAAACTTCTTCCCATTGGCAGTCCCTAATAGGAACCCAAAGGGACAAACGCTCATATCCACTGATCTCCTAAGTCATTTGGAAGGTGAGGAAAAACCTCCTCCCATTCCCTGATAGGAACCCTGTCATAATAGCAAAGGCTTATATCCCTATGGGTAGTCAACCATTGAAGTATGTGGGCATTATCTGTCCTTAGACATGAGTGGCAGTAGGTACAAGAAATCTTGGACATGAGTGGATCCTTTATAAAGGAAAACCGTCCATCTAAACTTTTTTTTTTGTTCTTTCCAGGTGCATTATACACATTAAAACTCATTAGGAAGGGGTGGCTAGGTCGCGCAGTGAATACAGTGCTGGCCCTGGAGTCAGAAGCACCTGAGTTCGGATCCGGCCTCAGACACTTATCACACACAAACAAAAACCTAGCGACCTTGGGCAAGTTACTTAACCCCAATTTCCCTCAAAAACAAAAACAAAAACTCATTGGGGGCTGGAAATATATTAAAATAGTATAATTAGTGATTTTCATCTATAAGAGTCTGAGATATTTCTTTTGTAAAATTCATGTTAGTTTAGACAAATTAACAAGGTCTTTGTTGCATGCTTGTGAAACAACTAGTTGATTCCCTCAACTGAATCAACTGTGTGTTTAATTCATTATTTTTAAAAGATTAAGTTGTTTATCATATCAGGGCAACTTCGTGGTACAGTGGCTAGAGTGCTAGGCTTGGATTCAGGAAGATTCATCTTCCTGAGTTCAAATCTGGCCTCAGACACTTACTAGTTGTGTGATCCTGGGCAAATTACTTTACCCTGTTTGCCTCAGTTCCTGTTCTATAAAATGAGATGGAGAAGGAAATGGCACATACTCCAGTATCTCTGCTAAGAAAAACCCAAATGCGGTCACAGAGTCAGTTACAACTGACTGAAAAATAAACTAACCACATCTGGATTGATTTTCTTCAACTGTTCAGAGAAAAAATAGTTCAGAGAAACTTTTAAATTTTGCTTTAATATTTAAATGTTGCTTTATTCCAGAAAATTTTAGAATATATTTTTTATTCAGAAGTATGACTGAAAAATTACTTGAGCTATTAGTATTCTCTGTGTGTATTGTGTAATAGGAGAAAAAAAGAAGACAGGAAAAGAAGAAAAAGGAAGAAAAATGGAAACAAATGAAAATTATGAAAAATTACTACTTGTTTTGATTTTTTAATTTACTCTTCAGCAACTACAACCTGATCTGTTAATAAAAAAATCTTTCTAATGCTGTTATTTACATGAAAGATGATTGGTTCTTCTATTACTGAGGTTCCTAATCATCTGTCTACTGGTGTGAAATGTTTGGTAGCATAAACATTTCTGTGTCCAGAAAAAGAAAGAAAAATTATTATAATTGATTCTACTTTTCCCCACTTTTTCATTTCTTACATCAGAAATAACATGAAAAAATAGGAAAGTCTTTGATTTGGAAATAGAAAAAAATGCATTACACATATACCTGTAAGTTACTTATTTCCTAATACCAAGCTGCCCAGATAATGTCATCATTGAAGTAAAGATCAAAGAAGGAACAATTCTATGGGAACCAGCACAACTGCTGTATCTCCAGGTGTGAATGTATCTACTCCAATTATCTTTTTTCATACAGGCACTAAGCTTCAGTACAGCAATTAGCTTCTTATGCTTGCCTTGTTCTTCACTTAGGTGTTGACATTAGCCAGACCCTTCTGACTAACATCAACATTATTGATGTAGCCTTTGAATATACATCTTGAATTTGGACCCTCTCAACATTATACTGAAAGAACCTTCAATGAGTCCATCAGGAAAGATCATACAGTACTGTCAGACAGGGAAAATATCTGGAGCCACAGATCCAGGGGCAAGAGTAGAGACATCAGAGTCCATGGGGATGGAATGGTGGTAGATCAGGGAATCATCTGAGCATCATAACCTCTCAAGCCATCTGTTTGTATTCTACCTACTCATTATTGTATACCATGTAAACAAATAAAACAGAGCATTAAAAAGTTTTTTATTAAAACAATTGTTTCCCTGGATAGGATTTTTTTTACAAGTTATTTCTAACTCCCTATTGTGTTCTCTGGAGCATCTGTTCCAACCTTTTCCCACATTATCTCAGCCACCAATTCCACCCACTCACTCTCTTATTCTCAGTACAGAGTCTTGCCCCTATTTTATTAAGAGAATGAAGCCTTATTGCCAAAGGGTCCCCAGTATTTACCCCTCAGCCTATTATAATAGAAAATTTACTGTCTGAAAAATTTCTCTTTATATTCACTTATCCCTGCCTCCTTCTCTGAGGCATTTATCTCCTTTTGAAAGCTAACCTTCCACTTTTAATCTTATCACTTCTTCCCTTCTCCAGAACTTGCTCAATAAGTTATGCCCTGATTTTCAGAATTTTCAGTCTTTCCTTCTCAATTTTCTATTTCCCCTTTACCTACAAGCATATTCAGATCTTCCCTGTTCTTAAAAGGACCAAAGCAAAAACAATATTCACTTCTTCAAAAATGACTACCCTTTGAACTACGATTGTATTTGTACCCTTCCAACCTAGGTTTAGTTAGGTATTAATGATTCTGACTGGAGTATATTCAGGGAACTTTTCCTCAGCTTGTTGAAGTATACATGTTTGGAGATATCATAAGATTAAGAATTGAGGCACAAGCGTGATTTTCAATTTAGGCTGTGGTCCTGAGAAACTCATTCAGAAGAGCAGAGGGTTTAGTGGCAAGACATGTGAACAAAGAAGAGGCCAAAATCCAAGTATTTGGGATCAGGGCAAAAAATGGAACCAGAGGTAGACTCCTTATGAAACAGGCAGAGAAGGAGCAGTCAGAAGTGGAAAACATTGCTGGCAGGCTGCTGAAATAGAAAGATTCACAGTCTATACATTTAGTTAGCACTAAAAATCTTGGCAGGGTGATAAGGATCAGTTAGATTTTCTGCCAGAGACTAACGTGGACATATGTTTAATATTATACATGTATAACTTATATCAGATTGCTTGTCATCTTGGAGAGAGAGGAAGGAAGAAAAGGTGGGAGAAAAAATTTTGGAACTCAAAATCTTATAAAAGTAAATGTTGAAAAAATATGATGGAGCTATCAAAATAATAATAAAAATAATAATGATAATGATAATGATAAATTTCTGCCAGAGGGGCAAGTTGCACCCAACAAGGGAATCTTGTTAAATAATGTCTTTTAACAGGAATAACTCAGGGCTTTCAGGGAAACACTATATTAGGACTGGGATACGTGACTTTCTGATTCAATTTTAAAGGACTCCAGGTCTCTTTGGAGATTGGGGCCCCACAATCCTGCCTTCTACAATCCAGAAATTTTATGATCTGACATGGAATTTGCCAAAAGTAAAATGCACTAAAGAAACCTCAAGTCTAATTCATCTATTAATATCAGGTATGGTGGTTGCTGTTAACAGTGTCAGTGTTCTCCTAGAGACTCTGACATATTAATTGGGAGGGCCATCTACAAATGATGTATTGACTTTTGCACCACACAATTATCCTTTAAATGAGTAAAAACAATATAACTTCTACCTCCCCTTCCATTGAACTTAAACTGTTCTCTTGAAATTCAAGAATGACCAAATCCAATGTGTGTTTTCCCCCTAGTTCTCATCTGTAATGGATTCTCTAAAATATTTCACATTATGGTCCCATCATAATTCAATTAAAATAAATTCAACCAACATTTAATAAGTACCTGCTATGGGAAAGGTATCAGGTTTGCCTCTGGAGGTATAAAGAAAAAAAGAGAATATTAAAACTCAAACTCTTTTAAAACTCCACTGATATATTAGAATGTAAATAGGGAAGGAATCCTATTGTACTCACAAATCATAGATAATAGTAACTCACTTCACATATGAGAAAATTTATTCCCAGAGATATTTAGTGACTTGCCCAATGTTACACCAGTGGAAAGAAAGATGAAACTGTTACAGTGTTGGGAAAGGAGGGGGAGGGGCTGAGCATTACTTGGATTTTACTCTCACTGGATTTGGTTCAAAGCAGGAATAACATTCTACAGACTCAGATGGGTACAGAAATCTATCTTACCCTATAGGGAAGTAGGAGAGGAGGGAGATAAGAAAATGGGGGTGGGTGATAGGAGAGAGGGCAGATTGAGAGGGTCAGGTCAGAAGCAAAATACTGGTAAGGAGGAACAGGATGAAAGGAGACAGAGAAAAAAATATACAAAGGGGTAGGGGCAGGAACAGGAAGGAGAGAAATAAATAGTTAGAAATCATAACTGTAAATGTAACTAGGATGGACTCAGACATAAAATGGAAGCAGATAGCAGAGTGGATTAAAAACCAGAGTTCTGTGTCATTTACAAGGAACACATTTGATACAGAGAAAATTATTATGCTTCAGCTGAAGTAAAAAAAAAGAAAAAGGAGAGGGATAGCAATCATGATCGAAGTAAAGTAAAAACAAAAAGAGATCTAATTGAAAGAGAGACTGAAGGAAACAAAATCTTGCTAAAAATGTACCCTAGACAATGAAGTAACACCAATACTAAATGTATATGCATCAAATGGTATAGCTTCCAAATATCTAAAGGAGTAGGTCAATGAGTTACAGGAAGAAATAAGCACTAAACTATACTAGTTGGAGACCTCAATCTTTCCCTCTCAGAACTTGACAAATCTAACCACAAAATAAACAAGAAAGAAGTTAAGGATGCGAATAGAATTTTAGAAAAGTTAGATATGATAGACCTCTGGAAAATGAGAATATAAACAAATATGCCTTTTTCTCAGTGGCACTGTAGCGGCAAGCACCCCAATATCCCCAGGGTGACTGCCAACACAGGTTCTTAGATCTGCTTTTCAAAAGGAAAGCAACTCAAAATGGGTTAACAAGCTTACTTTAATCAAACAAACATACATTACCTAGTTCAGGGGAAAAAGGTCAGCACCCCGAACTTCAGAGTTACAGAACTTACATATCAAACAGACAGGCTTCCAAACTGTCCAACCATTATATCAATACCAAATCACAGTTACCAGAGAGGGAAGCATCAACATCTGGGTTTTCAAAGCCGGGGGGCTCTCAACAACGGCTTCCCAGAGTCTCATCTGGTCAAATCACACAACACTTCTCAAAGTGAGCCCCAAAGCAAAGCCTCTCATCAGAGTTTATATAGCCTTCTCCTAGCTCAAAGATTGTAACAACCTCCTTGACCCACTGCCCAATCACAAAAGTATCAAGGTTGGGCTTCCCTGAAAAACAAGCCTCCCACCACAGGCTCCAGGTGCACTTAAGCTAGGGGCAGGGAAGATCTTTGAATTTGCATTTCCATTTGTGTAGGGACCTACACAAAACATTGACCATGTTTTAAGGTATTAAAGAGTCACATTCAAATGAAGAAGGACAGAAATATTAAAGGTATCCCTTTCAGATTATGATGCAAGAAAAATTACATTTAATAATAGAAAAATGGATAAATAGATTAAATATTAATTGAAAGATAAATAATCTAATGCTACAAAATAAATGGACCAAATAACAAATCATAGAAATAATCGATAATATAATAAAGAAAATGGCAATGAGATAACATACCAAAATTTATGGGATGCAGCCAAAGCAGTACTTAGGGGGAAATTTTTATCTCCAAAATGTTGACATCAGTAAAATAGAGAAAGGCCATATCAATGAATTGGGCATCCAATTAAGAAAGCTAAAAAAAGAGCAAATTAAAAATTCCTAAATAAACACCAAATTGGAAATTCTGAAAATCAAAGGAGAGGGTACTAAAACTGAAGGTAAGAAAACTATTGAACTAATAAATAAAACTAATATGTGATTTTATTTAAAAAAACAATAAAACAGATGAATCATTGGTTAATTTTATTTAAAAAGAAAAAGAGAAAGAAGAAAACCAAATTACCAGTATCTGAAATGAAAAGGGTGAATTCACCACCAATGAAGAAGAAATTAAAGCAACAATTAGCAGCTATTTTGCTCAGTTGTGTGCTAATAAATATGACAATCTAGGTGAAATGGAAGAATATTTACAATAATAAAACCTGTGCAGAAGAATATAAAAGGAAATAGGGTACTTAAATAAACACATTTTATGTGGTGGGGGGAGGGAGAATGAACAAGCCATCAATGAACTCCCTAAGAAAAAATCTCCAGGGACAGATGGATTCAAAAGTAAATTCTATCAAACATTTAAAGAACAGTTAACTCTAATACAATATAAATTATTTGGGAAAATAAGCAAAGAAGGAGGCCTACCGAACTCATTTTATGATACCAACATTGTGCTTATAGCAGGAACAGACAAAACAGAGAAAGAAAACTGTAGACTAATTTCCCTAATGACTATTGATGCAAAAATTTTAAATAAAATATAAGCAAGGAGATTATAGCAACTTATCACCAGGATCATATGCTTTGACCAGGTGGAAGTTATATCAGGAATGTCAGGCTGGTTCAATACTAGGAAAACAATCAACAGAATTGACCATGTCAACAACAAAACCAACAAAAATCATATGATTACCTTAATAGATGCAGAAAAAGCTTTTGACAAAATACAACACTCATTTCTATTAGAAACACTGGAGAGCAGAGGAATAAATGGAGCTTTCCTTAAAATGATAAGTATGTCTATCTAAAACCATCAGTAAGCATTATCTGTAATGGGCATAAGTTAGAAACCTCAATAAGATCAATGATGAAGCAAGGATGAAGATGAAACATTATCACCACTATTCAATACTGTACTAGAAATGTTTGCTTTAGCAATGAAAGAAGAAAAAGAAATAGAAGGATTTAGGATAGGCAGTAAGGAAACAAAACTATCACTCTTTGCAGACAACAGGATGGCATATATACTTAGAGATTCCTAGAGAGCCAACTAAAAAAACTACTCGAAATAATTGACAACTTCAGCAAATTTGCAAGATATAAAACAAACTCACATAAATCACCTCCATTTCTACATATAATTAACAAAGCTCAGCAGCAAGACATAGGGAAATTCCATTTAAAATAACTATAGGCAATATAAAATACTTGGAAGTCTACCTGCCAAGATAAATCCAGGAATTATACAAACACAATTATAAAGCACTTTCCATACAAATAAATCAGATCTATACAATAGGAAAAATATTAAACACTCATGGGTAGGCTGAGCCAATGTAATAAAAATGACGATTCTAACTAAATTAATTTATTTATGCAGTGCCATGCCAATCAAACTAACAAAAAATTCTATAGAGTTAAAAAACAAACAAAAAAATTCATCAAAGTAACAAAAGATCAAGAATATAAAGAGAATTAATGAAAAAAATGCAAAGGAAGTTTGCCTAGAAGTACCAGATCTCAAATTATGTTATAAAGCAGCAATCAAAACTATGTGGTACTGGCTAAGAAATAGAGTGGTAGGTAACTGGAACACATAGGTGCACAAGACTACTTAGTAGTAAATGATCATAGTAACCTAGTGTTTGATAATTCCAAAAGACCCCAGCTTCAAGTATAAGAACTCACTATTTAGCCAATACTGCTGGGAAAACTGGAAATCAGTAGGGCAGGAACTAGATAGGGACCAACATCTTACACTGTAGACCAAGATAAGGTCAAAATTGGAATGTAATTTAGACATAAAAGGTGATACCATAAGCAAATTAGGAAAGCAAGGGATAGTTTAACTGTCAGATCTGTAGGGAAGGGAAAAAAATTGACAAAGCAAGAGATGGAAAGCACTGCGAAATATAAATGGCTAATTTTGATTATATTAAATTACAAAGGTTTTGCCCAAACAAAACCAATTCAATCAATTCAACCAACATCAGAAGGAAAGAAGAAAGTTTGGGAAACTGGCCTCCTCGAGAATTATTTTTATTATCATATAGCCAGCATTACTGCAACAATGTTTCACTTCTGTGGCGATACAAGGGCCCTAGAAGTTTTCACAGAGGGAAACAGATTAATGAAAAAGTATGATACATCCAGAAGTGAGACTCCTCCTCACTCCCCCAATTCTCTGTAGGACAGCAGAAAGACCATGGTCTCCCATGACATTCAGGATCATCTCCAATTGTCCTGATCTATATCTTGCTAGATGGGTCCAGTGGAGAAAGTGAAGTTGGTGACTTTTCACAGCCCTCCCTCACTTAAATCCAATATACTTGCATACCATGGCCTGATCCTCCTGAGGTTATGGTCTTCTTTTTTTTATAATAAATTTTTTTTTAATTAATGCATTCATTTTTAGTTTTCAACATTCACTTTACTTTTCAACATTCACTTCCACAAGATTTTGAGTTCTAAATTTTCTCTCTCCATCTCTCCCCACCCCAAGAATGTGCATTCCAATTACCACTTCTGCCCTCCCTTCTATCACCCCCTACCCCTTATTCCCTTCCCTTCTATTTTCCTATAGGGCAAGATAGATTTATATAGCCCATTGTTTGTATATCTTATTTCCCAGTTGCATGTAAAATCAATTTTAACATTTGTTTTTAAAACCTTGAGTTCCACATTCTCTCCCTTCCTCCCACCCCACTCATCCTCATTGAGAAGACAAGTAATTTGATATAGGTAATACATATATAGTCATGCAAATGATTTATATAATAGTCATGTTGTGAAAGACTAACTATATTTATCTCCATCCTATCCTTCCCCAATTTTTTCTATTCTTTCTTTTGACAGTCTCACATCAAAAGTGTTTGCTTCTGATTAACCCTTCCCCCATTTGTCCTCTTTTCTATCTTCTCCCCCTTCTTATTCCTTTCCTCCTTAATTTCTTGTAAGGTAAGATAGATTTTCATACACAATTGAATGTTCGTGTTATTCAATCCTTCAGCCAAATCTGATGGGAGTAAGATTCACTCTTTCATTCTCACCTCTCCTCTCTTCCCCTCCACTGTAAAAGCTTTTTCTTGTCTCTTTTATATGAGATAATTTTGTTCTATCTCTCCCTTTCTTCTTCTCCCAGTACATTCTTCTCTCACCTTTTAATTTTATTTTTTAGATTATCATCCCTTCATATTCAACTCATCTTGTGCCCTCTGTGTGTGATTATATATATATATATACACACATATATATGTATATGAATGCATATATACATGTATATATGTATATATACATGTGTACATATACATATACAATATATATATATATATATATATTCCCTCCAAATACTCTAGTACTGAGAAAGACCTCATGAGTTACAAATTTCATCTTTCCATGGAATGTAAACAGTTCAACTTTAACAAGTCCCTTATGATTTCTCTTCCTATTTACCTTTTCATGCTTCTCTTGAATCTTGTATTTGAAAGTCAGATTTTCTGTTCAGTTCTGGTCTTTCTATCAAGAATGCTTGAAAGGTTCTTTATTTCATTGAATATCCATTTTTCCCCTGAAGGACTATACTCAGTTTTTCCGGATAGGTGATTCTTGGTTTTAATCCTAGCTTTTTTGACCTCTGGAACATCATATTCCAGTTCCTCTGATCTATTAATGTAGAAGTTGTTAAATCTTGTGCTATTCTGTTTGTGTTTCTACAATATTTTAATTGTTTCTTTCTGGCTGTTTGCAATATTTTCTCCTTCATCTGGGAACTCTGGAATTTGACTATAATATTCCTAGGAGTTTTCCTTTGGGGATCTCTTTTAGGAGGAGATTGGTGGATTCCTTCAATTTCTATTTTTCCCCCTGGTTACAGAATATCAGGACAGCTTTCCCTGACAATTTCTTGAAAGATGATGTGTTAGCTTTCTTTCTCATTAGGGCTTTCAGATAGTCTAACAATTCTCAAATTCACTCTCCTTGTTCTATTTGCCAGGTTAGTTGATTTTCCAATGAGATTTTTCATGTTGTGTTCTATTTTTTTTATTCCTTGGATTCCATTTTATAATTTCTTGGTTTCTCATAGAGCCATTAGCTTCCATTTGCTCCATTCCAATTTTTAAGGATCTTCTGGAGCTCCTCTTCTACTTGGCCAGCTCTGTTTTTTAAGGCATTCTTCTCCTAATTGGCTTTTTGGGCCTCTTTTGCCATGCATGTTAGTCTATTTTTAAGTTGTTATTTTCTTCAGCATTTTTGTGGTCTCCTTTAACCAGCTGTTCACTTGTTTTTCATGATTTTCTTGCATTGCTCTCATTTCTCTACCCAATTTTTTCCTCTACTTCTCTTACTTGGTTTTCAAAGTGCTTTTTGAGCTCTTCCACTATCTGAAACCAATTAATATTTTTTCTTGGAGACTTTTGGTATAGGAATTTTGACTTCATTGTCTTCTTCTGTTTGTATGTTTTTATCTTCCTAGTCACCACAGTAATATTCTATAGTTTGATTTTTCACCATTGTTTCCTCATTTTTCCAGTCAATTACTTGAGATTTTTAGCTCTTTGTTAAGGTAGGACTCTGCTTCCTGTGTGGAGGGTATACTGTCCAAAGCTTCAGGGGTTTTATGCTGCTGTTTTCAGAGATATTTCTGGGGAGTTTATTCCTCTCCTGTTCTGTGCTCTGGTCATGAGCACAAGTACTCTTTTCTGCCTTGGAACTGTGAGGAGGATTCCCTCTCCACGGTCACCAGAAGTTCTGCCAAGACAGTGTTTCTCCTCATCCTAGGACCACTACCCAGAACTGTGACCTAGAACTTAACAAAGGCAAAGCAAGAGAATCCTGCCTCAGTGCCAGCAAAGAGATCCCTCCAATCCTCCTCTGGTGGTGATTGTTGTTCTTTGTTCTCAAAGAGGACCAAAATGACATCATTATGTTAAAGTCAAGGTTCAATGTGTCAGACTGTAGCTGATCAGAGCAATATGAGCTCAGAATGCTCTACCACAGGTCAGGCACAAATAGTCTGTGTGAATATCTGGGGTGGCTATTCTACCTGCAAGTGGCTGCTTACCTCCTAGTATGAGGAAGGGACTAGAAAAGGCGCTCTAGAAATTGTCTACTGATTACCCTTGCCTGATTACCACAGCATGTGGGGAATCCCACATTGTCATGAGACTGTTGTTCGCTCTTTTTGGTAGGCATACCAGCTTGTTGACTAGAATAGTTTTTTTTGTTTTTGTTTTTTGTTTTTTGTTTTTTTTTTTTTAAAGCAATTGGGGTTAAGTAACTTGCTCAAGGTTACAAGGCTAGTCATTTGATTTATGCGTGGGTGCTCATTTTCTGAGGCCGGATCTGATCTCGGGTCATCCAAACTCCGAGGCCCGCCCTCTTACTCACTGCGCCACCTAGCCGCCCCTTTAGGGCAATTGGGGTTAAGTAACTTGCCCAAGGTTACACGGCTAGGTTTTTGTTTGTGCGGATTAAGTGTCGGAGGCCGGCTCCGAACTCAGGTCCTTCTGATTCCAGGGCCGGCGCTCTAGTCACTGCGCCACCTAGCCGCCCCGACTAGAATAGTTTTGATTGCAAAACCTACACCAGCTTCACAGCTCTCTCCTTCACTGTAGCCACTGCAGAAAACCATGTATCCAGCTCCAACTTCAGTAAGCTGGCCTTCATTTGCCCTCCTTGTTTCACTCAGGGCTGCTATTTTGATGCAATAGCTGCTGAGTTCTCTTGTAATAAGAGCTGTTGGTCTTTCAGGTCTACCAGATTTTGTGTTGTGCACACATTCCATATGCCACTGGTGAGTGGAAACATCCTTGCAGACATTTCTGTACATTTTTTTGTGTTTTGACCATAAAGTAGGATGTCTCTTGATTCATATGTAAATTAGATTTAAGTGAGGCAGAGTTGCATGAAGTTGTTGGCCTCACTCTCTCCTCCAGAGTCATCACAGTCCAAAGACAAGATGGAATCAAGATGACTGGTGATGGCTCAAGATGCAGCAGATGACCTTGGCATCTTTGATGTCTAACCAAGCTTTAAGCACTCAACAGCACCTGTTGCAGCTGCCTTCATGGTTCTCATCCACCCATTCCATCAGGGGAAGTTTTCACATGCTTGGGGTAGACACCTCCCTAATTCACCAATGGGTTTGAGACCCCTCAATTTCCATCAACCTGATTTAGCCCATCTGCTAAAATGGTTTACCCGGGTGTGGCCACTGCCCATGCTACAGCTTCTTGGAGCCACAGGTAAGAATTAAGTGGAAAAGAGTGATACCAAAGGTAGAAAGCATCCCTGAAAAGGACTCAGCAGCAATCACGCCAGAGGTACCAGTCCTCCTTCAACATACCCTATACCCTAATCTCTCTCTAATCAGCCACTTGATCCTTCCACTGTCTGTGGGCTAAGAGCTCCAAAAGCAGCAGCTACTGCTGTCCTATGGCTGGGGCTGTGCCTGAACCCTGCTCCTCTCTTACCTACATCCCACAGACCTTTTCTACTGACCTTCTAAATTGATTGGCATTTGTGGGTTGAAAAGTCTGGAAACCAAGACAGCTGCCAGTGATTCAGTCCCCTGAGGCCCACTCTGGGTATGCTGTGATCCGTGCCAGTGGGGCCCATACTGGACTGCACTCCTCTCAGACTGGTATAACAGACATTTCCTGTCAACCTTCCAGGCTATCTTGGCTAGAAATTTGTTTCATTCTGTCATTTTGTGGGTTCTATGCTCTAGAATTTGTTTAGAGCCATTTTTTTACAGATATCAAGAGCAGTTTGGAGGAGAACTCAAGGAAGTCTCTGCTTTCACTCCACCATCTTGGCTCTGCTGTCCTGTCATAGTCCTCTTTGAGAACAAATGAAAAACAATAACAATAGGACAGCAAGAGGACAGGGGAATCATATTTCCCTATTATATTCTGAGGTAGGAAGCAATGAAATGTGTATGCTGCATTATACAGAGCTGATTTCCTCTTTCTGCCTTCTATTGCTGTCAAGAGTCTGACCTCCTGATCATCATGCAGACTGCTGCTATTATGATTTTAGACTATTGCCTATTGACCAAGATTACCAGAGAGCAGTGTCATGGGGAATTTCTGATTTTGAATCAAGAACAAAGAGGTAAGACTAATAATCCTGGGTGCTGAGGTATCTATTGTGAACCTCTTCTGGGCTAAAAAGTATTTAAAAGCAAACACTGTTTTAACCACTTTTCCATTTTACTCTTATAAGACATGATTCTGAAATGTGACCTCATTCTCTGCCCCACATTCCTTATTTATTTCCATGAGCTCCAGGGGTAGTTCAGGTATTTACTCCCTGTGTCATTCACCCCTTTACCCCAATGTCTTTAAGTATAATCAGAGGAGGTTTAAGAGATGGCTCTACATAGTGGTACCTGATCTATAACCTTTCATTTTCTACTAAGTATAAATAACTACATGGTCACAGTATGTTAAGTATTTTGGTAATGTCTGTTTGGGGAGAGATGTAATCAGAGAGCAGAGAGATAAGGCATGGCAAGGGAATCATGAGATGTGTCCATAACATAGATTAAACATGTTTTCATCACCTAGATTCAATTTTGGACCTGCCTAGCACCATCACTTGAAGACAGAGGCACCAGAGTTGGGAGAACAATCTATATGCATGCAAAGAGTGAGGATGCTATTATCTTTTAGAAAGGAAATGCCATACATGTGCCTTAAAAACTCTAACAAGGGTGCAGCTAGGTGGAATAGTGAGTAGAGCATCAGCCCTGGAGTCAGAAGGACCTGAGTTTGGATCCAGCCTCAGACATTTAACGCACATACAAAACAAAAACCTAGCCGTGTGACCTTGGGCAAGTTACTTAACCCCAACTGCCCTCCAAAAAGCACAAAAAAACAAAAACAAAACTCTAACAAGACCAGTGGGCTTGATGGAATCCTAATAAAGCTGACCCCCAACCCCAATATTCTAACTTCATTATAAGCCTGGCCCTGCTGAATAGCAGGCCCACTGTACCTACCCAGCCGTCCCCCCCTTTCCCACCAATGTCCTAACTTATTTGTATATGCCTCACTGATCACTGCTGGAACAGGTGTGGCCCTGAACTCTTAGTTCCCACAGAAACAGCAGGTGTGTCCATATGATGAGAACCCAGCTACTGCCTCTACCTGATCACTGCCCCCAGACTCAATTCCCACAGAAACAGTTGTGTTCTTGTATTCAAGCACAATCACATCATCCATCCAGCCCAAGACAGGACTACAACAGACAGTTGGAAGGCAGAATGACCAGAATATTTATCCACTGAACCATGGATGGGACCCCTCCCCCATTACCTAATCCTTTAACAAACTCCTCCTGCCTTTTTAATATTAATGATATTCATCTATTCTATGTTAATTTCTGTCATGTGATTGCATCTTTACCCAATAAAAACCCCATCTTGCTTTCTCTAAAGTTGCTGGTTCCTGTTGGGACATAGCCTGCTTCATGAGAGGCATCAATTTCACTAAGTGCCTATACTTGGATTAGAGGTGGTATGACTGAAGTCTTTGAGACAGTTCCACCACAGCACATCATGAAACCACAACAGCTTTGGGGTGGGCAGAGGCCTGACTTTAACAGTTATTGGCACCCCTAGGGTTTAAATAGCAACAGGCTGATGACTCTAGCAGAACACTGCCTTGTTAGCAATTTCGAACCTGCAATCCATCACAGGATATTTAACATAGTAACATGCTATCTACATGCATGTTTAAGGAAGACAAACAGGAACAGATTTTGACTACTTGCGGTGCTTTAGGAGTCATATGTAAAAGGGTCATGTGTAAAATTCACATTGTGCTGATATTGTTACCTCAAAGCATAATTTTAAGATCAAGTCAAATAAAGTACTTAAAGTACATTTTAAACCACAAAGCATTATGTAAATATATATTATTGTTATTATGCAATCTTCAGACATGTCTGTTGAGGTAAACTATCCAAATGGTCATACAGATTTCACCTTCACAATTATTTTTGTCTCCGCTCCCTCCCTAAATTACCCCCACTCGTTTCCAATCAGTTGCCGTATGTCTTTAACACTTTTTCCACGTGTTCTCTTCTTACCATTTACATTATCATTAGCCTAGTTCAGGCCCTCATGACTACTTGCTAGGACTATCATAGCAGCACTTAACTGGCCTTCCTCACTTTTTTTTTTTTGCTTTTTTTTTTTTTTTTGGAGGGCAATTGGGGTTAAATAACTTGCCCAAGGTCACACGGCTAGGTTTTTATTTGTGTGTGCGTTAAGTGTCTGAGGCTGGATCCGAACTCAGGTCCTTCTGACTCCAGGGCCAACGCTCTACTCACTGCACCACCTAGCCGCCCCCACTTCCTCACTCTTGACTCTCCAATTCATCCTCCCAAGTTTGACAATAGTTCTGACTAGGTCATACCCCTGCTCAAAAACCATCTGTCATTCCCTAGTGCATTAAATAAACATGTCTTAACCTTATATTTACAGCCTTTTGTAATCTATGTCCAATCTACATTTCCAGTCTTGTTTAATATTATTCCTTGTAATGAATTATCATTCCAGTCAAACTAGATTTCCAAGGATTCCCTTAATTTGATGCTCTTTCCCAATTTCTGCACATTCACACTAGCCATCCTCTGTACTGTGTCCCCTCTTCATTCCTACTTTTCAGAAGCCTTATCTTCCTTCAAGGTTTAGCTCAAGTGTCTCCTTTGTGTAGTCTTCCCTGACCATTCCTCTTCACCTTCCCCCCCCCAATTATCCTAATGTATGTTGCCTTGGACCTCTTACAAGTCTATGATACTTGTCTATGTATAATACATATGGCCAAAAATAAAAGTATTATATTTACCTATGTATATATTCAATCTATCATTTTAGCATTTATTAAATGATTTCTGTGTCAGGTTTCACAAATGCATTATTCTATTCTGTGTATGTGCCATATCTACTCTCCTCACTCTTCTACCCCTAGCCCCAAATAGAATGAAAATTACTTGAAAATACAGTTCGAGAGCTGTACTGTATTGTAGCAAGTAGGTGGACAGTATAGGTGCATAATAAATGTTGGCTGAAGTGAAATGAATTATTAAAACCTATATGACAGGACTATTTTGAGGGAAGAGCTTTGTAAATGTAAGCCATCAGAAATCTGTATCCCCAGTTCTCTTTTCCAAGCTTAGTACATACATATTTCTATCAACCTGTAGAACATTTCTATTTACATTTTCAGCTAGCATTTAAAATTTGACCTTCCTAAAACTCATCACACAATCCTCAGGGGTCCCAGGTCAAATTATCCTCTAGAAATCTTATTTTTTATTAAATTTATTGTGTTCTCCAGTCCCTTCAGGGCAGAAAATTCAAAGTGATCTATGATTCTTTCTTCTCCTTTCACTCCCTACATCGATTCAGTATCTAAGCCTTACTTGAGTCTTCCTTCACACCGTATCTTATATCTATACCTTCCCTTAAGTTCATAGTCATCATACATATAGTATCATGTGGTTTCAGAGTTTCAAGAGACTTCAAAAGTTATCTATTTCAATCCATACCTCAGAATACCCTGTAACACACACAGCTGATCATACGGGCACTGCTTTAAGAGTTCTTTTAAGGAGTATTTGAAGGTGGTGTTGGTGGGGAGAAATAGAACATTCTGAAGCAGTCTATTCCAGATTTGTGTAATTCTAATTTCCCCCATTTGTTAAACCTAAATCTGTCTCTTTGAAATGTCCCACTGTTGTTAGTTCTGTTTATGGGGTTCATGCAGAGAAAAACAAATTTCTTTCCTACGGTATCCTTTCAAATATGTAAATATAGCTAGCTATTGCATCTCCCCTAAGTAATCAGCTTTCTAGGCCATGTACTCCCTCCTTGTTACTTCAACCTAACTTCACATGGCATGGTTTCATTTTCCTGAACCATTCTGAAAGCTATTCTAGACACTCTCTAGGACAAACAGACACACACACACACACACACACATATGTATGTATATATGTATACATCTACATATATAGTGGACAAGACTAAACACAATTCTCCAGGTATAATACAATCATTGTTGGGTGTCTGCATATTATTCTTATTCTGAATATTATACTTCTTTTAATGTAGCCTAAGAAATAACTTTTTTTTGGCTGTAGTATTTACATATATTGAGCTTAATATCAATTTGACAAACATTTATCAGGTCTCAATCATATGCAAAGCATAGTAGATGCTAAAGATATAAAAGAAAAAATAGAATCCCTGCCTTCAACAACCTTAATTTTATACTAAAGAATACAATATGTAAACAAATAAGTAAAAACAATATAATGAGAAGAGGTAGAGAGTAATAATTACTGGAGGATTAGAAAAGGTTTGCACATGAGATATGTATCTTGAAAGAAGCTCGAGGATACAAGATGTATAAGTGAGGAGAATGTATTCCAGGTATGGGGAGGTTGGATGGGGTTGGGGGTAGGAAGTGGAGAGGAAAGGCTGCCTATTGCAATGAATATAACCAGAAGCTGGGAACAACAAATAGGTCAGTATATTTGGAAAGGAGAGTTCCACTAATACTCCCATATCTTATGTTTGGTTTTCACACATTATTCTAGCAATACCTTGTCAATCTTCTTTATATGAAATTCATCATTTTCTTTTATTTTTCTAAGCAATTGGGGTTAAGTAACTTGCTCAAGGTTACACGGCTAGTTATTTATGTGTGGGTGCTAAGTATCTGAGGCCAGTTTTGATCCTGGGTCATCACAACTCTGGGCCGGCCAACACTCTTACACACTGCACCACCTAGCCGCCCCTGAAATTGATCGTTTTTATAGAACATTATTTTCATTATTATCACATTTAATCTTGTTAAATCCAGTCCATTCTTTAGTCTTTTGAGATATCATTGAATCCTTATTCCTTTGTCCAATGTGTTATCCATTCCTTCTAGTCATGTCATCTATAATTTTGATATGCATCACCCCAACAAAGCTTTCATCTGAGATACTTATAAAAATGTCAAATAATAAGCTTATGGTTAATGACAAATACCTAGAGGGTTTCACTAGAGAAGACTATTTAAGTTGATATGGAGTCAAAACCAAATATTTTTGTCCAGTCATTAAAACAATTCCAAATGAATCTAGTAGTACTATTGTCTAATAATTGTATTTCCATTTTGTCCACAAAATATGCCATGACAGGCTCTGTCAAAAGATTTGTTAAAATCTAGTTAAACTATATCTTTAGCATTGCCTTAATCTATAAATATGCTTTAAAAATAAAAGAAATTATATAGCAAGATCTGCTGTCAATACAGACATGCTGACTTTTTGAAATCAGTGTGCTCTTTTCTACATGTTTACAAAGCATCCCATTAATAATATTGTAAAATTTCTCAGGAATTCAAATCAAGAAAATCAACTATTCCTCCTCTTCCTTTATGTTCATCTATCAGAACAACATATCTAATTGCTAATTCTACAAGTACCTTGGGATATTACCTGTCTGGTCCAGGAGAACTGAAATCATTGAGGGCACTCAGATGATTACCTATTATCCCTTTACACTAGAAGGTTTCAACTACTTAACAAATTTTGTCCTGTTCTTTGCAATCCAAGCCTTAGCAAAGAGTAGAGAAGTAAAATTAGAGTTGAGTGTTTGCCTTCTTTCTGTTGTCTTTCCTCATCATCCCATCAACCCCAAGCAGCAAGTCTATCCTTTCTTTGAGCCTCTTTTTTTAACCAGTATAGGTTTTTAAAAATTCTGTAGTTTTCATTAATATTCCATTTTAAAACAATCTTATTGGCATCTTTTATTGTTTTATCATCTTCATTTTCTAATATATCATCTTCTCTTACATAGACCTAGAATCTGCCTTTGTAACAATGACAACAACAACAACAAACAAGTGCTTTACCAAATGTATTGATCAATTCCAATGAAATATGTAGTGCTCCATATTAAAACTATTTTCTGCAAAGAAGGAAGGGAGATGCCTTTTCATATGTTTTCTTCAAGATCACATTGCAGCAAACCCTAGCAGTCATCATAATTTCACTGATTGTATTGTTGCTATTTTTTTCATTCTAAATTATAATTATAGTCGTGGTATATACATTTTCCTTGTTCTGATGACTTTATTTTGTATCATCTCATCCAATTCTACTCATGTTTCTCTATATTAATTATATTCATTGTGTCTTATAGACTATTTCATTTTATGTATCACACCTTGTTTTTTTTTTTAATTAATGGCTTCATTTTTTAAAGCACCGAGATTATTTTATTCTTTTTTTTAGTTCTACATTTTCTCTCTCTCCCCATCACTTCCCTGACCAAACAAGAAGGCAAGTAAGACACAAAATATAACAGACACATAGAGTTGTACAAAACAAATTTTGGCAATAGCCATATTCCAAAAGAAAAGAAAAGAAACAAAAGAGAAAAAAAATACATGATTCAATTTGTGCTCCACATCTATCTAGAGGTGAACATCATGCTTCATTATAAGCCCTTTGCAAGTGTGGTGGGTTATTGGATCAATATGTTTATTATAGCCATTTGCCAATTGTGGGCATCTCCTTTGTGTCCAGGTCTTTTTTTACTTATAAAAAGTGCTGCTATAAATATTTTGGTGTATATGGATATTTCCTTTTTTATTATGAACCTTCTTAGGTACCTATATCTAGTATCAGTGGGATCTCTAGATCAAAGAAGATAGAAATTTTAGTCCTTTTCTTTGCATATCCCATACTGCTTTCTCAAATGGTTAGACTAGTGCACAGCTATTCCACAAAGCATTACCATATTTATCTTTCCACAGCCTGGACAACATTGAGCACTCCCGTGTATATCTAAACATCTTTGTCAATTTTCCGGTGTGATGTGAACTTTAGGAATATTTGTTAGTTTTTTTTTTTAATTAAAACCTCATTTATTAATGATCAATAATAATCTTTCATATGGCTATCAGCAGTTTGCAATTCTTTTGAGAATGTTTTATTGGCATTAGTATCATCCCCAACCTGAACTTATTTGAAATTTAGGATTCCTGACACTATTTTTGCAGGACTGTACCACCTTTCTGGATACATTCTCAATTACTTATCTGCCTTTGCTTCTATCTTCTATATATAAAATTTAAGTTTAAGTTATATAATGAATTCCCTATACATCCACATTGGTCTCTTTAGATAATTCCCCTCCCACTTTTCTTTCTCAATATAATTATCTCTGTTAAAAGCATTAAGATTTAATTTGAGGGGGGCGGCTAGGTGGCGCAGTGAATAGAGTGCTGGCCCTGGAATCAGAAGGACCTGAGTTCAGAGCCGGCCTCCGACACTTAATCCACACAAACAAAAAACTAGCCGTGTAACCTTGGGCAAGTTACTTAACCCCAATTGCCCTAAAGGGGCAGCTAGGTGGTGCAGTGAGTAAGAGCGTCGGCCTCGGAGTTGGGATGACCCGAGATCAGATCCGGCCTCAGAAAATGAGCACCCACGCATAAATAATGACAAGCCATGTAACCTTGAGCAAGTTACTTAACCCCAATTGCTTTAAAAAAAAAAAGATTTAATTTGAGAGCTTGTCAGCCACCCTCGGTTTGACATACTCCTTACTCTTCCTCTGAATGCTGTATAATCCCCTCTCCCATGTTGTAGAATTAACAGGTGACTCCAGTCTGTGACACAGAGTTTAAGATTGAGTGGACCCTTTCCCAAGATTCTCATTGTTCCTACTTCAGCAACCAGTTTTTCCTTGTTAATCTAAATTTCAAGGGATATTCTAATAACTGAACTCCCTTTTCAGTGCTCTATCACTCTTTTACCTCCTTCTCTCACATCAATCACATGGCAATAGTACTCCTGTTTCTCCCTCTATCAATCTTCAACCAAATTCTCTCTACCATGTTTTCTCCAGCTGGTTCCTGGATATGTATGTGTGTATATATGTATGATGTATGCGCACATGCATACATGTATACCTCTATCTATGTGTGTATTTGTGTGTGTGTGTGTGTGTGTGTGTGTGTGTGGCTATCCCTTTTTTCTGATGTTTGTGAATAAAGCTATCGTTGCCAAATCCCCAGTATGAGTTCCATACTACCCAGTCTCAATGATATTTGCAATACTATATCAAATTTCTCCCTGTATAAACAGTGATACAGTAGAAAGAAAGCTGGATTTGGAGTCAGATGTCTAGGTTTACAATCTCAGTCTTATTATTTGTCTGATCCTGAACAAGACATGAAAACTCTTTGGGCCTAAGTTTCCTCATGTACAAAACAAGGATTTCGAACTACTAGTTTAAAATTCATGATCCTGTCATCTTGTAAACCTAAATATCTGAAGCCAAAAAGACATTTGATTTAGGAGTCATGGATTTGAATCTCAGTTATTCCATTTACTCAGTGACCAAAGGGATTTTTTTTACCTCTCCAAGGATAATTTTCCATATCCATAAATTGGAAAGGATAATACTTACAAGATTGTTTTAAAGAAACACATTGTAAACCTTTTAGGTATCATGTAAATGTGGCTATTTTCATTGCTATTATTTGCTGTGGAGCCTTTTCAGCTTAATTTTACAACTGTATCAGAAAAATTCAAAGTGAATTGAATGGAATAGATGGAATAAAATTTACAACATAGCAATAAATGTTAGCCTTGTAAAGACAGGATAAAGAATTTCTCTAAGACAAGGAAAGAAGGAGATGACACTCAAAAATATAGAAAAATACTGAGGTAGAAAGGAGGAAAATTCAATGAACTCAATTCAGTTGGACCTTCATCTCAATAAACTAGTAAGAGATAATCTATTGATGGAGAAGAGGTAGAAGATCAAGAGTTTTTCACTTGTGGGAATTAAAAAAAAAAATAACTGCTTCTAAGTAAAGCTTTGAGCTCATTCAATGAAAGTATGAAAGTTCTAAGGAGGGGGTAAAGGGATAAGTTTAAATAAAGGAAATTTACTTAAATAAAGGACATTTAGAACTTCATTGATAGAAAAATTGAGATCTGGTTAATCATGGGGTAAGAAGGAAGAGAATAAAAGCAGATAAAATAATTCCACAGGATTGCCATGCACTGATAGGTTAGGCTGCATGGAAGGAATATGACATTGATGACATCCTAAATTTTTCAAAATTGACTAAACTGGAATCTTGAATGTCTAAAAATGAGTGACTTCCCAAGGAAATAGACATGATTCAAATTTGAGTTTAAAAGTTGATATGATATATGTTCTTTTTACCTACCCACATAGGTAATTAACAATAGGTATAAACTAGCAGAGTATTACAAATTGCCACAAAATGGAGGTCAATGTGGTTATTTAACAAGACTTTCAAAAAATATTTTCTAGTTTGTCATTGAACTTTTCTTAAAATCAAATCTAATTAGCATCCTGAAGGTTGATACTTTGGAGAATTCTGATGATGCCATATGTTTTTATCTACAGCATAACAGTAAATATAGAATTTTCCTATTTTAGAAATGTAGCTACTGACACTAAAATTAAGGCACATGTTTTCTTTTAAAGATTCTACCATTAGTTGTGACATGAAGCTCCAGCATCAAATTATTGATCAAAGAGGAAGGCTTCTTAATAATCAATCTGACATTTAAGTCTAGATCCCTTAGAGTTGGAACTGATAAACATTTAAAGGATCATACTATTAAGTTTTACTCTTTGCATTCCTAATCATAATTCTATCTACAAATCTACTCCCCTGTATTCTACTTAGTATGGATTATTCCACTGAATTAGTAAAATATAAAAACTGGAATGACTTTTAAAAATAGACCACAATAGCTACTGAACAGGAGTCATCACTTTTGGATGTTTCAAGTTGTCATTTGTTCTTTTACTCAGCTAAAATGTTTATATTAACTACAACCCACATTCCATATCCTCATTTAATAGAATTTCATAAATATTCATTAGTTTCCATGGCTTTAAAAATGTAACATAACATGATAAAAGTAAATATATATGTATACATATATACACACACACATAGATTTTAAAACTCAATAAATAAAAATCATCAATCAAAAGAGAAAATAGGAGAGGAGAGAAAGAGAGACAGAGAGAGAGAGAGATGGAAAGAGGCCTGAACTTGGAGTCAGTAGAAGACTTAGAGCAGTATCTCACCTCTGAACTTTAGTAGTTTTGACTGAGCCCTTGTTTATTCATTTGTAAATTGGGGATAATAACCCTCATGTAACCTACCTCTATTGGGTGGTTGTAAGGATCAAATGAGATAATGAAAATAAAGTATTTTGTGAAACTGATTGTATTATGTAAATGCCAACTATTATTACTATTGGTGATGTTTTTAAAGGACAAGAAACCAATGACACTTAAAATTATACACCCATGCATGGTTGTGTATTTTATATGCATATATACATGTATATATGAACATATATACACACATGTGTATATATACACACATATTCTTTTACAGATTTCACGTGTTATATTTTATATATTTAAACCAAATAATTGCTAACTCATACCCAGCTTAGAGGCACAAAAATAATATTGAACAGTTTACTAATGAAAGATGCTATCTTCTAGAATTCAATCTATACCACAAAGATTCTTTATAGCTACACAAGACAATGCAACTCTCTGTGCCAAAGTTTAATTAAAGTTTAAACATTTGAAAGGGTGATGATAATATTTGCACTGATAAAATATTTACCTGTCTTAGGATCAATAGAGAAATAAGGCTGTCCCTGAAGGATGCTGTAAACCACTCTGGCACTATTTCCATACGTTGGATCATCTGCATCTGTGGCTTTGACCTGAAGCACATATGCACCTAGATAAAAGAAGAGAAGGTAACAATTGAGCATTCTAATCTTCTCTATTCTGTCTGTTCTGACTTCAGTTTCTTTGGATTGGGGTACACACATGCCAAAGGTCAAGGGCAAAAAAAATGTCAACTTTATAAAGGGAGATATATTCATGTTTTGTAATGAAATTTTTGACTATGGGTATTATCACTAGAATTTTTTTAAGCAGCAGAACACACTATAAATTAGCTCTTCTAGTTCATTTAGGAAGGGTTCAAGTTTCACAGCAATGTTCTCAATAGATTTCAAAGATCTACAGCTTAATAATCTTTTGTAATTGAGAGAAATCACTATTAGTAAACAAAGATTTGGGGAGATTTATATTTCCCCTTCTTAATTTTATCCCCTTTTAAAGACCTCAGTCTCTGAAGGTTGAGCTAACCTTCTCCTCTATGCAGACATAGTTTTCTGCTCAGGCTTAGGTGGGGATAAATTCTTTGAATAGATTGCCCAAGGCTGAGGTTAACTTAAGAAGTAAATGACATAATCAAAGTTCAGATCAAGTCCTTAACTGTAGTTTTCATTGTCTCATTAATTGTTAACAAATCAGAATTGACTACCACTCTGGGGAACACCAACTACTCTGCAAAAAACTGTGAGCCCCAGCCATGATTGTTTTTGGTCTAAGAGATGGCCAAATGGCCATCCTTTTATTAAATGTTGCTATTAATAATAAAATGACAAAATTACCCAGAAATTATGTCTTTCAAACATTTTAAGTGCCACAAAATATTAAGCAAGCTGTAATAATATTTAAAAACCAATGTCTACACAATAGATCTTTTTTTTTCCCAAATGCTTTATTAACTTCTGGTTTACATAATTCATTTCAGCCAGCTTTTGAGTTACAATTTACCCCATTTTTCCCCTACCCACCACCCCAGAATAGCAGTCCCACAGGATATCCCCTCATCCAATCTGCTCTCTCTTGTATCTTCTCCCATACCTCCTTCGACTTTCCAGTAGATGAAGGTGAATCTCTGTGCCCCAATGCCTGTATATCTTATTTCCTAATTATATGTAAAATAGTATTAATAATAGTATTTATATATTTTAAAACATTTGATTTTAAAAACTTGAATTCCTGATTCATTCCCTTCCTCCCTTGTCACCCACCCCTACTGGGAAGATAAGCAATTCAGTATATGTTGTACATGTGTCGCTATGCAAAACACCACCATAGTAGATAAATTGTAAAAGACTGACTATATATATCCTCCCTTCCATCATCCCTGCTCTCATCCACTTGCCCCCTACTCTCTTGTAGGGTGAGATAATCCTATTTAGTATGTATGCCATTCTCTCCCTGAGCCAAATTCAATGAGAACAAGGTTTTGCCTTTTTGCTTTCCTGTTCTTCCCTTCCTTTGTAACCATTTTCCCTTGCCTCTTCTATATGAGATAGTCCACCCCATACTGTCTCTCCACATCTCCTTTTGTTATACCCCTCTCTCACCTCTTGATTTCACCTTTTAAGTATCATCCCTTCCTATTAAATTCAACCTGTGCCCTCTAACTCTGTACAACTGTAAACATATATACACACATTCACATATGTATTCATATGCCCATATACCCTTCTTCAACTATTTTCATCCCGAGAAAGTTTTCATCAGTTACAATTATCATTTTTCCAGGAAGGAATGTAAATAGTTCAACTTTGATAAGTTCCTTTTCATTTCTTTTCCCTATTTACCTTGTCAAGCATCTCTTCCTTCTTGTATCTGAATGTCAAATTTTCTATTCAACTCTGGTTTTTTCATCAAGAATGCTTGAAAGTCCTCTATTCCACTGAATGACCATATTTTCCCCTGAAACATGATACTCAGTTTTGCTGGGTAGGTTATTCTTGCTTTTTATTCCAGCTCCTCTGCCCTCCGGAATATCACATTCCATGCCCCTTGATCCCTCAGTATAGAAGCTGCCAGATCCTGCAATATCCTGATTGTGGTTCCACAATAATGAAATTGTTTCTCTCTGGCTTCTTGTAATATTTTCTCCTTAATCTGGGAATTCTGGAACCTGGCTATAGTATTCCTAGGACTTTTCTTTTGGGGATCTTTTTCAGAAGGATTATTTCAACCTCTATTTTGCCCTCTGGATCTAAAACATCAGGATGATTTTCCTTGAGAATTTTTTGAAGGATGATTTCTAGGTTCTTTCTTTGATCATGATTTTCAGGTAGTTCAATAATTTTTAAATTATGTCTCCTGGATCTATTTTCCAGGTCAGTGGTTTTTCCCATGAGATATTTCACATTGCCTTCTATTCTTTCATTAGTTTGGAGCTGCTTAACAGCATCTTGATTTCTCACAAAGTCACTAGTTCCATTTGCTCACATCTAATTCTGAAGGAATGATTCTCCTCAGTAAGCTTTTGAGATGCTTTTTCCATCTGGAAAATTCAGCTTTTTAAGGCATTCTTCTCCTCATTGCTTTTTTGAGCCTCTTTTGCCATTTAAGTTAATCTATTTTTAAGGTACTATTTTCCTCAGTCAGGCAGTTGACTCTCATTTCATACTTTTCTTGCATCTTTCTCATTTCTCTTCCCAATTTTTCCTCCACTCCTCTTATTTGGTTTTTAAAATCCTTCTTAAGGTCCTCCACGGCCTGTAACCAGTTCGTATTTTCATTTATGGCTTTTGGTGCAGGAGTTCTGACCTCCCAATCCTCCTCCTGTTCCATGCTTTGGTCCTCTTTGCCCCCAAAATAGGAATCTAATGTTGCATTTTTCTGTTTATTTTGTTTCCTTTGCCTAGGCATGTTGCCACTCAATTACTTGACTTTTGGGCTTGTTGCCACAGTAGGACTCTGCCACCAGCCAGGGGAGCTTCTGTATTAAACACTGGGGTTTTCTCAGCTGCCTGAGGTATTAGTTGGGTGCCCTCTCTTAAGCCCCCACATGCTCTGGCAAGCTGGTCACACACCCCAAGACCTCCACCCCAGACCACAATCCAGATCCAAGAAGATTAAAGCAAGAGCAATAAACCACCACCACCCCCAGACTGATCACTGGTCCTCCTACAGTCTGTAGGCCAGGAACTGAAGCTGCAACATGGCAGCTGTGCAGTGTCTACTCAGGAGCTTCTCGCCCCCAGGGAAAGAGG
Source organism: Gymnobelideus leadbeateri (assembly GCA_011680675.1). NCBI lineage: Eukaryota > Metazoa > Chordata > Mammalia > Diprotodontia > Petauridae > Gymnobelideus > Gymnobelideus leadbeateri. Next base: position 682,759 of record WOXC01004691.1, on the reverse strand, counting down.
CTGATGTGCCCTCCCACCAGTCCCAAAGTCCATACTACACTGACTCCTCACTTTGTCATTGGCATCTATGTGTTGGTAATTCTGGAAACCACAGCTGCTGGTGTTCTGGGGTCGCTCCAGCTGGCTGCTGTCCAGCCGCCCTGGGGCTAAAACCTCTGACTCATGCAGGCCTGGGCTCAGCTCCCAGAGTGCTGTGCTAGCCACTCCCTGCTCAGCTGCCAGGCTGTCCTCAGTGGGAGGTGATCTTCCCTGTGTCATTTTGTTGGTTCTAGAGCTCCAGAAGTTGTTTAGAGTTCCCTTTTCTGTTTTGGAGGTGGTGTGGGCAGGAGCACTGGGGAAGTGCTGTTTCTACTCTGCTATCTTGGCTCTGCCCCTCCCCCCCAATAGATATTCTAAAAGACAGAAAAATATATAACCATGGAAAAATGTATTACTTTAAGCTAATTTACCATAGAAAGGGATCCATTTACCAAAGGTCCTTCAATGTTCAGAGACTGAAGCCAATAAGTCAAAGACACCTAGAGTTGGAGTCAGGACAACACATACCAGTCGTGACTTTTTTTTCCATTTTCTGTAGCAAATAAGTGAATGACCATATTGTAAACATCTTATTGAGCTGCTTATTTTTACAATTAACAAAATAAAAGACAAGTGGACCTCACACACACACATACACACACATATATTTTTAGTTTATGTAGAGCTAATAATTTTTAGTTATTTCCTTTTAAAAAGTATTATGGAAAACTTTGATTCTTTAGCACATTTCAGGGTGATTATTTAAATATATATATGTATATATATATGTGTGTTTGTATGTATGCTATCACTGTCCCTGTCTCTACTTCTTTCAGTTAAATGCATAGGAAAAGTTAAAGAAAATCAAATTATACAGATAATACAGCAACACTGGGTTGCTCAGAGGCAGGAGGAAAAAAGTAATAAACAGGATGGGAACAATGTCTAAACCTGAACTGATTCCAGTTTTATTGTGTCTGAAAGCAAAGGAAAGACATAGACCTCTGGAACAAAGATGCACACTAAGTGTCTAATAGGTGCCAAAGCCCTTAGCCAAAGTTATAGCTGCCATACAATTATAGGTAACAGAATTATATGTCATCAAAAGAGAATTGAGTGGAAGTTATGATATGTAGTCAGAGAAAAAATGGAAAGTAATTCCAAAAGTATTATATCTGGAGAAAATTTTCTCATCATCTCCCACAAAATAGCAGTTGACATTTATTAAGAACTTACTGTATACCGGGGATACAAGGAAAGACAAAAATAGTCCTTCACCTGAAATAGCTCACATTTTAATGGAAGAAATAACATGTTAAATGTTAAATACATGGAAAATATATGTAGAAGAGATTGAAGACAATTATACAGGAGAAAAAAAAATTGGTTTAAAAGGGGTGGCTAGGAGGCAGAGTGAATAGAGCACTGGCCTTGGAGCCAGGAGGACCTGAATTCAAATCTGGCCTCAGACACTTGACACACTTACTAGCTGTGTGTGGCCTGGGGGAAGTCACTTAACCCCAATTGCCTTGACCTCTCCCCTCCAAAAAGTAAAAACAGCAACAACAACAACAACAACAACAACAAAATACAAGGGAAAGTACTAACTTGGAAAACCCTTCTGCAAGAGATAGAAATGAAAAGGAAAAACCGTTCAGGTATAAAGGACAGCCAGTGCAAAGGCATGCATATTGGAGAGGTAGCATCATGTGCAAGAAATAGCAAGTAGGCTGGTATAGTTCTTGGATTCAGGTTGGATCTGGAAGTGCCAGCATCACAGAATAAGATGAATTTCAATAGAGATATGTGTTATCTTCTACATGGCATCAAAATATCAATTTCAAAAACTTTGGGGGAGGAGTGACTTGGGGACATTCCATGTGCAAAGAGGATCTTGGGAAATTATAATTTCCTTATGAAGCCATATGACCTCTTGAAGGCTATTTATAGGACCTATTTATGGGACTTATACATATATACCTATCGCACATCTCAATTACTCAGTGCAGATTGAGCACCCTGATTAGCGTTAAGGACATGTTCCAGGAAAGATGGCTAAACACTTCCATTGTGCTCTCAACAGATTGTCCTCAACCAATGTTCATGCCACTGACTGTATACTTCAGTTTAAAGTCAATCCCTCTATAGTCAAACATCCAACTAAAGAAGATTTTGAATGCCATTAGGCTCCTCTCATATGGCAAAGCACCTGGCTCTGATTCTATTGCAGCTGAGATTTACAAGGCAGGGGCTCCACTGCTTCTTTAAAAGCTCACTGAAATCTTTCAGGTTTTGTGGCAAGAGGAGGTCATCCCTCCACAAGTTCCAGGATGCCTCCATTGTCTATCTCTGTAAAGGTAAAGAAAATAGATTGTCCTATGACAGTCATGGGGGTGGGGGTGGCAGGAGGTATCCATCACTCTCTTAGTCATGGACAGAGAAATTCTTGCTAAAATCTTCATTAATAGGGTGATCCTGAACCTGGAAGATGGTCATCTACCTGAGAGCCAGCATGGCTTCAGAAAAAGCTGAGGAATGGCCAGTATGGTGTTTGCTACCTGAAAACTCTGAGAGAAATACTAGGCATAAAACAGAGGTCTCTACACAGCATCTGTCAATCTGACCAAGGTCTTTGATACTATCAGTCATGAGGGCTTATGGAAGATCATAGGAAAATTTGGTTGTCTGGAAAAGTTTATCAGTACTGTATGTTAGTTCCATGACTGAATACTTGCATGGCTTCTGGCTAATGGATGGTGCTCTCAAGTTTTCCTATATCAGGCTTTTGTCTGATTTTGTGACAGTGTGGTCTCTTCTTTATTTCTCATGTTTTTTGACATCCAGAAAAAAATACTGTCTCAGTTCATGTGTAGGAGACACTCAGTCTCCACAGTATCTTATAGTTTACAGAATCATTATAACCTTCATTATAGAAACAAGAGATGAATAACTTAAAAACAGTGCCTATGGTCATGCACCACTGACACATTCAGGATACCCCTCGCACATGAAATAGAGTAATGGAGCTGGGAACTATATATTGAGTTAATGACTACTATGTCTATAAACATATATAAATAAATAAATAAATAAATACAAACACAAACATATATGTGTGTATGTATACATATATATAAAAATTCATTAAACTGACCTTCTCCCTTCTATGATAATTCAATGAATATTCATATATTTTCTGAATGATATTATTTCCAATATTTGTCATCTTTTCCTCTGAACCCTATCCCAATGCTTCATTGTGGACATAACCCTGGACTCTGAAAGGTCATACCACTGGAATGTGAGGCCTAGTTCATACTACAAAGTTGGAAATGGTTTCTTAGCATGAGTCTAGTGATGGCCATATGGACTCTTGTCACCTGGGCACCAGCCAAGCTAAGTTTGGAGATGATGATTACAAGGCTGGCTGTAAGGTGAAGTAATATGGGTCACAATTACTTTCTTAAATTGTCTGCTAAATCACTAAGGGCTGTGTTCTCTGTTAGTGGAAGAAGTATACAAATTATAAAAATCACAGATACTAAAAGAACTAGCTTATATCTAGTATCACACAGGTCTTGCTTAGTGAATTACCCAGATGAGAATGTAAATATTAAATATTGCCTAAATTTTAGAAATCAGTCTGGCAGTTGGGAATGCCATAAGTTGGATTGTAGCAGTGTTTTTGAACAGAAGCACCAACAAGCATCACAGTTGAGAAATTCACTTTTACAAAACACCTTTTCCAACACAGGCCTACGATGTTTCCACACTCAATGAGAATTATATCATAGATGCAAAACCCTTTGGTAGTGTTCAAATGATAAAAATAATAGGCACTGAAAGAATTTCCCACAACATGGTTAAGTAGAAAAGGTTCTTTTCTAAATCTCTGACCTAATACTACCCACAAAGATTTATATAACAAGTCAATGTATTGATAATAACAGTCTATAATGAATGAAGCCCTGGGGCTTGATGGTTATAGCCTATGATAAATGAATTAAATATAGGCCAGTAACATACTGTACTGGTTTGACCCTTGCCAGGAAAAAGAATGATGAATCCCAGAAGATTTACTTGTAATGCTGTGCAAACACACGTTTGTGAAAGCTCAAACAAACCTTTTTTGAGGTTTTACATAAAAATCATGTCAGGTTTACTGGAAAAGAGAAACTTAAAGATCAAAACCTTCCAAAATGGGGGGGGGGGGGGCAAGCAGGGGAAGGGAAACAAAAGAGAAGGACACAATTAACAAATCATATTTGAGAAGAAATCAGAGAGTTTAAAGTTCACAGAGAAGGATATTAGGGCACAGTGTCATAAATTGATACCAAAGACAACATTAAAAGTCTAAATTTGCAGAAACGACAGATACCTTACCCACATCCCCATCTTTCTAATTTTGTTTTTTTTTAATTCTGAGAATTTCAGAATAATCACACAAATGGACTTTACTAAATCAGATACAACCAAGATATGAAATGAAGGTCCTTACTAATATGGTCAGAATTCTACTTTCTCACAATTGTCATAATTTCTTCCTTGGACCATTCATTTCCTTTTGTTAGGTAGCTCCTAAAACTGCCCGTCCTTTTCTGGTACTGTGAGTGGCCTGGGATGTGTAAATATGTCAATTTTTTGTTGTGAAACTAACACTGAAGGGTGAGTAGAGGTTCTTAGATATATGGCCACAAAGTGCTTAGAACTTCCTTAAGACACCTCATGTTTCTGTACAGGACTCTATGAAACATATTAATTGGTGATTTGTATCTTGACCAATTTTCTGAAGAAAATATTGAGTTAGCTCTGAGTATGCAGTTGTAATAACCTTTCCCTTGGGCAGAAATTGCCAGGCATACAAAGAAAAAAAAATGAACTACTTTATTCAGTCCAAGCAATATTATACTGTTGATTCAAGTATTACTGCTAACAATAAGAATAAGAATAACCTTAAAGGGGTAAGGCTTTTAAGAGCTATTGGTGACATAATAGATTATGTTATTCAACACTACCTTTGACAGATGAAGAAATGGGGAAAATTCATCACAAAATAGTGGAAGAGCCAGAAGAGTGCCTAAAGCTGCTTAATTAAGGTCACAGAATGTTGGCTCTGTAGGGGATCTTAGATAAGACTTAATCCAATCATTTTATCTTACAAATGAGCACATTACAAATGAGGACATTGAGTCTCTAAAATAGGAAATCATCCTATTTAGTGCTGATACTTATCATCATCTTCTTCATTATCATCATCACAAATTATATAGCACTTTTAATTCTGTTCCTTAAATTGTGTCCTACTCTTCTGCTCTTTGTGACCCTATTTGGGGCTTTGTTAGCAAAGATATTGGAGTGGTTTGCTATTTATGTTTCCAACTCAATTTGTGGATGAGGAAACTGAGGCAAACAGGGTTAGGTGACTTGCATACACTCTCATAGCAACTAAGGTGTCTCAGACAGGATTTAATCTCAGGTCTTTAATCCAAGTCCAGAATTTTTAAGTGCTACACCACCTAGCTTCCTAGCTTGAACAATGTATAGTTAAAAAAAGAAATACTTCAACAGTTCCAAAAAATAGTGATGCCATCACTACTAGAAGAATATCATTGAGCAAAATCACTTATTCGACCCTCCATAGAAGAAATTCATTCTCCTTTTGCATAGCTCTAATTGTTAGAATTTTTAAAATTGTATTATTGAGTCAAACTATTTTCTCGTGTAACAGACACTGCCTTTTCCCTTGTCTATCTCCTAGGGGCCAAGGTGAACAATTCTCATATCTTATCTACATGGTACCCCTTCAGATATGTATAGCAGGCTTTGGGAGAAAGCTATCAGACAAAGGGAGTCTTCAGACAGTAGCTGTATGAGCTTCTGGGAAATCGTCTAACACACTAAGCACAGCACAGTTGTTGCAGAATGGAATTGGAGTCTGGCTGCTTTTGATTATAGGAAGGCTATAGGGAAGGGATGGATGGAAGTAGAAAGGGGAAGAAAAACATAGATATTGACCCAAGGACTCAAGTGGAATCTATCAAGGGCATAGAGAGGAAAGGGAATCTGAATGGGAAGAGCCTAGAGACTGGAGTTTTTAGACAGCCAGGACTTTGTTGAGAGATATTCCTATAAAGGACTAATACTGGCTGAATTTTTATCTCTTGAAGATTGAGAAAGGCAGTTAGATTTCTTGACTTCCCTCCTCCCCACTCTTTATTTCCCTGCCCAGGAGAGCTGAGATTTATTCCAAAATTACTCAGGGTTTTAAATCTGTTCATAATTCTTGCTTTAATTAATAATTTAAAGCTGGTTGATGCCAGATTAGAACAAAAACATAAAAAAGGGGCTCTAAGTATATTGAGTCCTATATGCCCTTTTTGCAAAGATGGGGACTACAAAGCATGAATGGGTTCTTATGTACAAAGATTTAGCAAATGAATAGAAGTTCAAACCCAAGTCCAAAGTCCCAGCCTTTCTCCAGACTCTGGGTTGGCACCATTTGAAAGAGACTTTCAATTAGTTTTGATTGACTAATAACTTTTATAAGCTCCAAAATAGCATAGATAGATTAAACAGTGCAAATCTGAATCATTAGCCCTGGACCTTGTGTAAGCAAATTTAAGTGGTGAATGGAGGCTTAGTAAGCAATTAACCTTGGGCATGCTTTTAGCATGATGTTTTCAGCCACACTGTCAAATGTTTTCAAAGAGGATGAGACCGCCCTCAAGGTCAGCTACTGCACAGATGGTAAATTCTTCAATTTGAAAAGGCTACAAGCCAAGACCAAATTGGAGGGAGTGTTGGTGCAAGATTTTCTGGTTGCAGATGATAGTGCACTCAATGAAGCCTCTCAAACTGAGATTCAAGAAAGGATGGATCTGCTTGTGCTAATTTTGGCCTAACAATTAACACCAAGAAAACACAGGTGCTCCATCAGCCACTACCACACCATCCATACATGGAACCATCAGGTACAGCAAATGGAGAAGTTCTGAATGCTCTGGTTAAGTTGACTTACCTTGGTAGTATACTTTTCAGGGAATGTACACATTGATAATGAGATTGACACATGAATTGCCAGAGCTAGCTCAGTGTTTGGGAGGCTTCTAAGGAAAGTACAGGAGAGAGGAGGTATTAGACTGAATACCACCAAATTGAAGGTCTACAGAGCTGTTGTGCTGAACTCATTGTTGTATGTCTGTGAAACCTGGCCAGTCTACCAGTGCCATGCCAGGAAACTGAATCACCTTCATTTGAATTGATTCTGAAGATCACCTGGCAGGATAAGGTACTAGACACTGAGGTCCTTACTCAGATTAAATTGCCAAGCATTCAAACTCTGCTTCAGAGAGCACAACACCAACAGACTGGCCACATTTTTCAAATGCAAAACGTATGCTTGCCAAAAAGACTTTTATGGAGAACTCACACCAAGCAAGCTTTCACGTGGTCAGAAGAAAGGATACAAGGACACTCTCAAGGTCTCTCTCAAGAACTTTAGAATGGATTTTGTGATATGGGAGACGCTGGCACAGGACCGCTCAGCATGGTGTGTCCACATCAGTGAAGGTGCTGTGCTCTATGAACAAAGCGTGAAACAGCTGAAAGGAAACACAGGATGCACAAATTTGGAGTATTCCCTCCAAATATTCACATGGACTATTCATTACCTGTGGTAGAGCAGAATATTCTGAACTCACACTGGTCTGATCAGTCACAGTCAGACATATCGAAACTTAACTTTTTTTTTTTTGAGCAATTGGGGTTAAGTAACTTGCTCAAGGTTACACAGCTAGTCATTATTTATGTGTGGGTGCTCATTTTCTGAGGCCGGATTTGATCTCGGGTCATCCCAACTCCGAGGCCAGCGCTCTTACTCACTGCGCCACCTAGCCGCCCCTTTTTAGGGCAATTGGGGTTACATAACTTGCCCAAGGTCACACGGCTAGGTTTTTGTTTGTGTGGGTTAAGTGTCTGAGGCCGGATCCAAACTCAGGTCCTTCTGACTCCAGGGCCGGCGCTCTACTCACTACGCCACCTAGCCGCCCCGAAACTTAACTTTAGCATAGTGGTGTCATTTTGGTCCTCTTGGAAAACGAAGGGAACCAACCCTGGGCAATTTTACTGCTGGTACTACAGACAGTAAGGACAGGAAGACAGCTTTGGAGGGGTTAATAATAAGCTTTATTCTAGCTTAATATTCTCAAAAGGGTTGTTGAGAACAGGAGCACCAACTCCTACAGCATTCCCTAATCACCCTTCTGTCAGAGGCCAACATGAAGGGAAAGTCAACTACCTTTATGTCTTGATGGGGTCAATGGAGACAAGCACAGCATTCCAGCTTGTGTACTCCCCTAAGGCCCCTCAAGCTTCAATGGGGACCAGTTGAGGTACACACAGAGATACCCCCCCAAGCCTTGATGGGGGTTTATCAAGGCAGGCACAGCATTCCAGCTTGTGCATTCAACCCTAAGGGTTCCTCACTCATTAGGCAATGACCACTTGCTTTATAGCACAACAGACAAAGAAGGCATATTGCCAGCAATAACCTCACAAGTTTATATTATTTCACCATTAAATCTCACTGTGAAGTCACAGTGGATATTTACTATTTAAGCACAAATAGAAAGCTTCTTTTTTTGAGGGCAGTTGGGGTTAAGTAACTTGCCCAAGGTCACAAGGCTAGGTTTCTTGTTGTTGTTGTTTGTGTGTGCGTTAAGTATCTGAGGCTGGATCTGAACTTAGGTCCTTCTGACTCCAGGGCCGACACTCTACTCACTTCGCCACCTAGCTGCCCCCAGCACAAATGTTTATATTATTTATCATTATATAATGCTGTGCAAGCATGGTGGAGATATTTACAAGTCATAAGTCTGGTAAATAGAGATTGTTATGGCCATGGATCCTGGGAATTAAACTATAAGAAAGAATAACAAAAATCCTTTTTACACATACTAAAATCCACCTTAGTTATGCCAGGTTTAGAAAAGGGAGACCCAGCAAAGAAAAGCCTTGTTGAGATGGCTTATTTTTTTCTAACAAAAGATTGATAAGAGAAATTAGATTTCATAAACCAGCTAAAGTTCCATTTCTTAAATACCAGAGATGTGGGCAGGTCAGCTACAACTGAAAGACATTTTCTCTGGCTTTAGTAAGAAGAGTAAATTATGAACTATCTTCTGTTACCTCAAAGGGAAATCTGATTTTACTTAGGTTTATTATTTAATTAGGGATTAACATCTGTGTGTAGAACATGTTCTGAAGTACAAGGAATTGACATGTAGACTGCTCATTTGAGATATGCACTGTTCTGTGTATATAATTTGAGAAAAAGTACTTATAGTTATAAATCCCATCATAAGTCTTTTGCTGTTACAATTGAAGCAAAATAAGAATCTTTTGTTTTGTGTAAGTCCATTTATGTAGCCAATGAATCTAGGGATAAAAGATATCTATTTACAAAGAGTATTGATAGTTATGTATTCATGTTTAGGACTAGATCCTTAAAGTATCTCATGTTTCTAAGGGGGTAATTAACTGAAATAGAAAATTTTGATAAAGCAACAAAAGCATCAAGATCAGATAATTATATATGTCAAATGTAAATAATTCTGATGGGATTTACAGGCCTTGAGCATGTTTTAATAAGTTCTAAAAAATTGGGCTCAGGACTTTATATACAAAACTATATAGTTCAGCCTTTGCACAAACCACACATATTGTGTTCTTTTATGCTTAATTTTTTTTTGCTTTTTTTTTTTTTTGGAGGGCAATTGGGGTTAAATAACTTGCCCAAGGTCACACAGATAGGTTTTTGTTTGTGTGTGCTTTAAGTGTCTGAGGTCAGATTAGAACTCAGGCCCTTCTGACTCCAGGGCCAACACTCTACTCACTGCGCCACCTAGCTGCCCCGCAATGCTTAATTTTTAAAAGTTCCAGAGTTCTGCCTTTTATGGTACTTTAAAATGTTTAGTTTTTGATTTCTCAGTTTGTTCTTTGAATTTCTTAAATATTTCAATGTAATATTTTGTTAACTTATATCACAGGGTAGGATAAGTAACAAAGTTGAAGTTTTTCCTTTATGAGACTTAAATCCAAAATAAAGAATGAAATAAATGAATGCCAGTCTTAAAATGTTGAATAATAAGAGTCAATGCTAATTTAGAAAAGCATTCTTAATCTTAGCTTTACATGTATACTTTGGTAAATATCAAATCATTAACCAGAAGGGCTAATTTTATAAGTCAGTTCCTCATGGATTCTTATTAAGATTCCTCCTTCATTCTATTGTTGATAGTGTATATACTGGGTAAACAATTAAGATAAAAAGAGCAACAGTGAAGGGTATGTAAAAATTTAAATTCTTTGAAGTTCAAGTGAACTCTGAGTTGGTAATTTGATATTCTTTTTATACCTCTCTTGTTAAAAGGATTAAAACCATAAGGTTTGAGCCAGTTTTCACTATTTGAACTAGTTATTGGAAAAGGACAATTTAAGGGGCTGTACTAAATTATATTGAGTCTTATAACTGGTAAATTTTAGCAGAATTACCCTAGGAATCCCTGCAAGTAACTTGAAACCAGAGAACCAGATCTTCAGGGAAGAGTTGCCCTGAGAAGGAAAACTATTCCAGAATGTCCAAGAAAAGATTGTCTGGGACCTGACAACTACATAGGACATCTGGGATCCAAGATGAAATGTGTTGATTAAAGCAACATTGGGAGTGGATTACTGAGCTACTAGATGTTAGTTAATGAGACTAGATGTTAGTTAATGCTGATGATCATTATTGCTTTACTTTGGCTTTTTGTTTTTTGTTATCTATGTTTGCTGAGTTTTTCTGGCTATCTTGATGACATGTAAATCTCTACTGGAAAATTAATCCATGGTTTTAGATATTCTTACTATCATTTGTACTATGATTAAACAATTTTGTTGTTCTTATAATAACTGGTCAGAGGAAGTTGTGACAAGCCTATGTAAGATTCAATCAGTTAAAGCAGAGACACAACTATCCATTCCAGGTAGAATCCATCCTCTTGGTTCACTTGGCTAAAGGGAAACAGCCTTTTAGCTACTGTTGGTAAATGGACCCTTGTTGCCCTCCATCTTATTGTTCTTTTCAGACTTTTATAAGTTGTGGTGTTAAAGTCTGTTCTGAACTTGTCAGAAAAAAAAAAATCCTTACCTTAGTATGTGCTGCTGATATTGATCATGTTAAAAGTATTAAAGAATTAGTTTATTTATAAGTATTCCACAGGCGACAGGTCTCCCACTGATGAAATGGGAGAATTGAGAAAATCAGATACTGATTTTCTACTTTCTTTTTGATTCCAATCTGTATTTGATTACATTCTGGCACTGCCTGAGCCATGTTTCTGTGTTTCTGAATTAAGTTCAGAAGTTCAGTTTTCTTCTCTGAGTTAAAAGTTAAGTTTCCCTATAAATCATTTTAGTTGAAAGAAAACTTTTCTCTCTATAGCCTCTTATGCCTATGAACAATTAAGAGAAATCTGTTATCCTACTAACAAGCCTTAATAGAATGCAGGTGAGACCAAGAAGTCCATTGTCTTTGCTGAACTAAGGAGCAGACAGACTCTTATCAATCAACATTTCCTGACAGCAGGATTGAAGAATAGGTGGTTGCTAGCCCCAAATGTCCAGTTAATCATATTGTTGTTGCCACCTATGATACTTCAGACTTTGCAACCAACCCTCTTTTCCATCTGTGATAATTCTTGTTCTTTGCTCTCTTAGACTTCCCAAAATTATATGAAGGCCACTAAGTCTAACATCCCCGTCTTTTGGCTGTCTGAAGAGCTAAGAGAACCATTTTATTGTTAAATGCTAGCCTTACCAACAAATTGAACATGCTCAAAATGTTGTCTCAATTTACCTTAATTTCAATCTCAACAATATGCTTCTCTGCCTTTTTAAAATCATCTCTAAATGGCCAATTGGCCTTTTCTCAATCTTAATTTTTCTTGACTTGGTCACACCCTTTGACATCCTCTTCCCCTTGAAACTCTCTTCTCTCCAAGTTGTTTTGATGTTAGTCTTTCCTGGTTCCCCCTTTCACCTGTCTGACCACTCCTCTTTCTCTTTTGGTATGTCTTCATCCAGATCATGCCCCTTAAATATGGGTATCCCACAGGGCCCTACTGTGGGCCCCCTTTTCTTCTCCTCTATCTTATTTCACTTAGTGATCTCATCAGTTCCCATGGATTCAATTATCTTTTTCTATATGATATTGATTATTATCAAATATATTTATCCAGTTTAGCCTCTCTGTTGATCTCCAGTCTTAACTGCAACTGTTTGTTAGACATTGTGAGCTGGATATCCCACTGACCTCTTAAATTCCAAAATTTTATTCATGATCTTTCTCCCAAACCCCTCCCCTCTTTCCAAATTTCCCCATTACTTTTGAGGGCCTCACCATCCTCTTAATCATCAAGGCTCACAGATTAGGTACCATTTTTCAGTCATCAGTCCTTCTCATCCCCCTCATCCTTCCTCCAAATCCAATCTCTTTTCAAGGCCTATCAATTTAGTCCCTTATATCTCTCAAATATACCCCTTTATAGTCTTCTTACACTTAACCCTCCCCCTCCTTTGTCCCATGTGTTTTGTAATCTAGTGATACTGGCTTCCTTGCTATTCCTAGCACAAACTTATTTCCACATAGCTGTTTGCATGTTGCCTCCTACATTATACTGTGAGCTCCTTGATTGCAGGGGCTGTCTTTTGCCATTCTTTGTGTTTCCAAGTGCTTAGCACAGTATTTGGCACATGGTAGACACTTAATAAATGTTTCATGACTGTCTGCCTTTCCATCAATGAGCTTGGCAAAGTGGAAGTGGTTCTCACTGAAAGCTAGCATACACAGAAGTATTTTTCCTCTTATAGAACACAGAAGCAAACAGTAAACAATAACCAGACCACAATTCATTGTAAAACAGGAATATTTACTGAGAGGCTACAAGCAACACTCCTCTTCTTGACTTTGGGAGTCCAAACCCCTTACACACACACACACACACACACACACACACACACACACACGACCCTGTTCCCCATAGACAGAGGGGGTTCTGGGACAAACACAGTCTGAGTCTTTCCTAGAGGATCAGAGGAGTGATGCATGTGTATTCATGTTTTGGTTAGGTAGGATCATTAGCTACAGACAAGAACTCATAAGGCGGTGTCTGGCTTTAAACAAGGGAAGGTATCAAAGCTAACTGAAAATCAGGAGAATTGGTGGTTTGTGTTCCCTCTCCCTCTCTGTATCCTTAATTCTCCTTCTCTCCTTCTCCCTTTTATCTTTCCTTTTCCCTCCTTTTTGTTGCTCACTTCTTATTTTTTAGCCATGGCATCAATCTCTACCATAAAAGTGGTGAAGAAGAAAGTTTTAGGGAACAGTCATTGATGCTTCAACAGATCCTTATAGAACTTTGTTTTCCTCCTTTAACCTCAGGGGACAGGACTAATGCACTGGGAAATTGTGTGTGGGGGAAGAAGAGGGGGAATTTAGCTCCATGTAAGAAAAACTTCCTAAGGATTAGAGGAATCTATTCAGAACTGTACTAGGTTTTCCCATAGAAAACTAGGCAATGAGATGGCACTGTGGATAGAGCACTAGGCATAAATTTCAGGAAGATTTGACTTCAAATCTAGCCTCTGACTTTTAGTAACTTTGTGACCATGGACAAGTCATTTTCAACTTGCCTCCCTAAGTTTCATCATCTATAAAATGGGGATAATAGTACCAAACTCTCGGGGTTGTTATGGAGATCATATTTGGTACATAATAGGTGGAGATAATATTTGGTACATAATAGGTGCTTAATAAATGTTTGCTGTCTGCCTTCCCTTTTTAGCTGTGATCATAGAAGAGATACTTGTACAGTTACAGCTTGAACCAGATGACCTCTGAAGTCCCATCTAACTGTAAGATCTGTGATTCTCAGTTCCCACAAATGATCCCCTGATGCATGTTCAAATTCAAATATGTTTTCACTCTTTTGAGATTATCAATATCCTTTCTAAATGATGATGCTCAGAACTGAACACCATACTTCAGAATGTTTGATGTGACTAAATGAGAATAAAGACTACTATTTCCCTCACTTTCAATAACATGAGTTTCTTAATGCGGCTAGGATCCTATCAGCCTTGTGGTTTCTCATGTCACACTGGTAATTCATATTAAGATTTCAGTCTAATAAAATATCAAGGTATTTTTTTTTCACATGAATTCCCTAGATAGCCATGCCTCCCCTATCTTATAATTGTAAAGTTAGTTAATCTTGAGAGGCTTTCTTCTAATCTAACATTATCATATAGCTAGATTTCTCAATTCATATTTTATTATCATCCCAGTTTGTGATCTATAGACACAGATTAGATACAAATAATACGTTTTTTCTCGGGGAGGCTAGGTGGCGCAGTGAGTAAGAGTGCCCGCCTCAGAGTTGGGATGACCCGAGATCGAATCCGGCCTCAGAAAATGAGCATCACACACAAATAATGACTAGCCGTGTAACCTTGAGCAAGTTACTTAATTCCAATTGCTTAAAAAAAAATATATATATATATATATATGTATATATGGTTTTCTCTAACTAGATAAATGGTATACAACAAAAGTATCAAACACACTGCCAGTAGGCCCTTCCAAGTACAGCTGAACTGGATTAAAATGTAATTTGGAGATATTTAATAAGATAAATAATAATAAAATAGAACATACGTGATGTTGCTATGTGGTTTTCTAAGTCAATATGTAGCCCACAGAGATCCTCATATATAATTTAGTGACCTGGGTTTTGGTTTGAGTTTGACACTACTGGTATAGAGTGTATTCCAACAATCATACTCCTTTGTTCATCTCTCTTTTATTCTCATCAAATATTCTCCAATATGCCTTATACTTAGTTTCATATATTTCTATACAGGAAAATCTCTTCTTGACACATAGTACTCCATCAATATTTTCTTTATGTTCCATTTCTTTTGAAAAAGGCATAACTCTTCATTGTGGTATTTCGATTGTAAATCCCATAAGTATTTGTGCTTTCTGTGAGATTTTCTTAAGAGCTAGAACTTACCAAATTCACTTATTTTATCATTCATATTGCACTGGCATATTGACTTCAATGTCTATTACAATTGTTACCAAACATCCTCTGTTTTATTTCTATTGGTGTCATGCCTGTTGTTCACCTAAGTATCTGGTCTCTGTTTTATCTGAGAACATTTCTTTGTTCCCTTCCATTTTCAGTTAGAAGCCTTGGTGACTTGATTAACAAGTCTCTCTCTCTATGCACGCACACATACACACACACACATACATACTAAATGTAAATACCACACAATACACATATATTTGAATACTCACTATATATGCACATAGATATATACACATTTATGTATACACAGCCACATACATGCATACACTCACATAGTAGAATATATGAACTTTAGGTTGAGAACCCCTAATGCAACCCTCCCCCACTTTTTCTATTACAAAACGAGGCCCAGAAAAAACTAAAAAAACTTGCAAAATATCACACACCAACTAAACATCTGAGGTACCTTGAGAGTCAGTGAGTGCTCTTTGATGTGTATCAAGGTATTGATATGTGGCTGGTAATCAGCATTAGTTTCTGATAACCCCTACACTTTATCATAAAAGGTAGAGATCA
The DNA here is from genome assembly GCA_011680675.1 of Gymnobelideus leadbeateri. Lineage (NCBI taxonomy): Eukaryota > Metazoa > Chordata > Mammalia > Diprotodontia > Petauridae > Gymnobelideus > Gymnobelideus leadbeateri. Next base: position 667,034 of record WOXC01004691.1, on the reverse strand, counting down.
CCAATTAAACAACTAGAAAATCACAACCAAATCCATCCCTATTTTCTGCTACCATGCAAAATTACCTATTTGGTCTACCTGAGAGGTTATAGTTAGTTTGGGACAAGCTATATAGTTACTCTGATGCCAAACCATAGGAGTTTATCCAGATCTTGAAATCTGATAATTTACTATATCTACCATAAAGTTGATATCTACCACCTTCTGATTTTCACATGTTTGGATCGATTGGGGTAGCAATTGGGGGTAACTGTTCAGAACTAAGATGAATACTCAAAATGCAGTGCTTAATTGACTATGCTGCTTACCACACAGTCTTTTTCTTCTTATGGTATCAAAAAGCTCATCAGTTACTGCAATAAATGTGTTGAGATAGGAGGTGATTACATTGAAAAATAGTTGTGTGCTCATGCTCCTGGAATAAACTGATTTTATGCTAGATTTAATTTCACCTTATTTATTGATTTCCCCTCATATTACATCCTAGAAAGGATGGAACATAAGATATGAAATCAAAAGACTCCAGTTATAGTTGCCAATTTATAATTTGACATAAAGTAACTCACACTTTGTGCTTCAGATTCCTAATTTGCAAAGAATGGTCAATAACATCAGTCCCATTATTACCTTGCAGAATAACATTAAATAAAATTTATGGGATCATTCTATTAATTACTTTTAAGTCCTAAGGGAGTGCTGCTAGGGGGAAATAAACCATTTAAATTTTAAGATATTTTATGCATTGACAGCAACTACTTTCTATGTTATATGGAACATAGAACTTGACCTGGTAGTCGACTAATTGATGAAGAAAGTTTTGAGTTTTATGGCTGTGGGACATATATAGGTACTACTTCAAAAATTTATGTTGGATAAAAATACAAATTAACTATGCCATTATCCCCCAAACTGAAAATATGGCTGTAAATGATGTTGTGATGCTTCAAGAACATCATGAATCTGACTACATCACAGTAAAAGCCTTCTTTTTCATGGTTCAACTGGATTTATCTTTATATGGGATTTTTCATATAGAGTATTACAAAAAGCTTTCAAGGTATAAGTCAGCCATAAAGTATAGTGCAGATTAAAAGATAAAAAAGGATTAAAAGTCTACAAGAGAGTGAATTATAGCAAGATAGAGCCATCTATGAATTTGTTTTACAACCTAGCAGAGGAGACAGGAAAAGAGTTGAGATGAAAAGACTATAGGGAATGGCTAAGTAGAACTAAAAAAAGCACAAGGATCTCTCTAAAATTTCAAAAGCCACTAATATTTTGTCTACTTAGATTTGGAGGAGGACAAAAAATAGGATGGTCAGTTTTCAAAGAGGAAAACTCATGCTTCGATTTCTTTGTAAAGATTATAAAAAGCAAAATATTTATTCTTCTAATGGTTCAACACTGTAAGGCTTCTTCTAATACTTCTAAAGAAGCAAGAGTTTCTATAACTAATAATACCAATTTCTAAATCTTTCACCAGTATGTTTTTAAGAAGGTAACAGGGGAGTTTGAATAATCAATATCTAACTAAAACTTTTTTTTTGTCCCCAAGATCAGAGCTGGAAGGGATCTTGGAGGGCATCAAGCCAAACACCTTTGTTTTATGGGTTAGGAAACTGAGGCCCACAGACATAAGATGACTTATGCAAGTTCCCAAAGAAATAAATAAAAGAATAATGATTTATAACCAGGTTATCTGATTCCAAGTGTATTGTTCTTTCTAGGGATGTCATACTGCATCCCTAGAAGAATCCTTTTTTTTTTATATCACTTCTTGGATTACTTTACCTCTAATCATAAATATTGAGGAAGAAAAATTTTTATTCACTGTCTAGTTATAGAAAAAAATATAAGAAAGGAAAAATTAAGTATTAATATGTATGGCAATATGCTTATCAGTACTACTAGAGAGAAAGCATGGCATAGTGAATGGAGAATCTGCTCTGAAGCCAGGGATACCTGGGTTTAAGTTCCACTGCTGACAAAGATTGGGTGTGTGGTCCTGAACAAGTCAGTCAACCAATGAGTACACCAGTCAGTTAATACTAAATTGTAAAGAAGGTGTCAACCTGGATTGCTAGAGGTAACTTTTGACCTAGTAATTTCCTATGGCAGTGATATTACAGGTCCACTTCCCAAACTTGCTAATAATATGCCTGATAAAGTTGAAAGCAAGAAAAAATAAAAATATATAGCATTTTACAGTTTACACTTTCAAATCCATTATGTCTTTAGATAGAATTTTTTTCTTTGCTTTTTGGAGGGGGGGAGGTAGGGCAATTGGGGTTAAGTGACTTGCCGAAGGTCACATGGCTAGTATGTGTTAAGTTTCTGAGGCTGGATTTGAATTCAGGTCCTCCTAAGTCCAGGGCCGGTGCTCTCTTCCCTGCACCACTTAGCCACCCCAATAGAAATCTTTAAAGGGTCAGGGAAGAGAGAAAATTTTGGGTCAGCTTGGTAGTAGAAGATTTCTTGGAGCAATCAGATAACAATTTCCAAGGATCCTAGAGTTGATAAGGGTAGCTAGATGGCCCAGGGGATAGAGTGGTGGGCCCACATTTACTAGCTATTTGACCCTGGGCAAGACACTTCATCCTATTGCCTTACTTTCCTCATATCCAAAATGAGTTACAGAAGGAAATGGCAAATCATTCAAGTATCTTGACCAAGAAAAGTCCCAAATAGGGTCACAAACAGTCAGACACAACTGAAAAATGACTGAACAGCAACAGAGTTGAAAGTCATTCACTTTATCCTAGAATGGTAGTGACTTCTCCAGTCAGCTAGAAAGGTGTTTTCTCAGTCTGATCTCCATTTATTCTAAGGCAGGAGGGGAAAACACACCTATAATATGAGACCAGTCGTAATTATATTTCATTTGTAGGATTTTTGGTTGACTTTTGGCAAATCTGGGACAGAGAATAGGCATTGAGGGCAGATGCTAAGGCACCCCAATGAGGTACACATTTTAATGATTTTTAAATAAATATGTTTCAATGCCTGGTGATTCTGCTCTTCACCTCTAGTGGGAATTTATTTTTTGATCAGTCAAGTGATACACTATACACTACAGTTGTATACAAGTGATACAAAATACACTAGCTAAAGAAGCCCTAGTTATTATGAGCATGCACAATGTCCTAACTAGGCTGAGGCAAGTGAACTTTGAAAATTATCCAGTCATTCTCTTTCCAGTTAGCTTTCCTTATTGTTTGTCCTTTGTTCTCCAGATGACATTGGTCGTCTGGAGGATGATGTCTTGACAATATTAATTGGATATAGGTGAAGCAAATTTTCTCAAAGTCATCAACCTCACTTTCTCCTTCAGAGTCCTCTAAGTCCAGAAGTAAGACAAAAGATCAAGACTGGTGATGACCCAGGATGCAGATGTATCTCAGCCTTTCTAAATTAAGGCTTTTCCCAGGTCTCAGTTTCTCTGAGATCAAGTCCATTCAGTGACTTAGGGCTAGGTATGAGTTGGCTCAATTTACCATCACAATGATATCAGTCTTGTAGGGTAAATCCCTGTTTTGGGTAAGAACAGAAAACAATTGTTATTGATGCTCAATCTAAGATATCCTAAGTTAAACCATCTGCCAGGAATACCTAGGTTGGGGCTATTATTGGCCAGAAAATAATTTGGGTTTAAAGAGACAGTTAATTAGCTACATTTAAAACACTAGCCTGTATTTAAAAAAAAAAAAATGAAAACAGTAGGGAGAGGGGGGAGAGGGAAAGGGTAAGGATGTTGATTGTAAGATCTTTCATTTCTTGTGTAAGACTTAACAATCATCAACAATGTTCTTTTAGGTATGCAAGTACATTTTGAGAGTATCATCTATACTCAAATCAGAAAGAGTATGCAATAGCAAATGGCTTCCAGACAAATTTTGTAGTGTTCTCTGTCATATTCTGGATACCCAGTAGACCTCTCAATTAACAAGTCAATAAATAGATATTTCACTACACCTCAGTATGGAATTACCAATAGCTATTACTTATCTGGTCTGCCCATAAACCTTTAATGGGTAATTTTTTACCTCATAATACATGTAGATTGTATTGTCATTGATTGAGGGACAAGAAATTTTCCTCTCTTCAAAAGGGCTAGTACTTTGTCTTTCAGGAGTTCCCTCACATTTATTGTTAAGTTCAAGTACTTCATATTTTTTCTTCTTCTATTTCTCTGTCTCAAGATTTTTCTCCAATTTACTGACATGGGCCAAGCCAGAATTTCCCTCCAGAGGTAAGGTAATGGAATAAACATTTATATAGTACCTACTACTATGTGGCAGGTAACACCCTAAGTGCTTTACAAAAATCATCTCCTTTGATCCTCACAACAAACTTGTATGATAGCTGCTGTTGTTATCTCTTATTGCCTAAGGTCAGAGAGGTATTAAGCATCTAAGGCTGGACTGGAACTCAGGTCTTTCTAATTCTACTCCTAATACTCCATCTACTGTGCCATTTAGCTGTCTCTCCTCTTCAGATTAATTTTCTTCCTTTATTTGTTATTGAAACTCCCTCCAAAATCACATTAATCTTTTTGATAACCTAGAGCATAGAGAGATGTGGTATCACAATACCTTCTCTTCTAATAAAGAGACCAGCTTATACTAGAAGCAAAGGTAAAGGTCATTCAGCTGATGGGAAAATACAAACCCTACCTGATGCATATGAACCACTGTAAATTCCTCTCACTCTGCATAGCTGCTAGAATTAGGACTGATCATCATTTCATATTCTTGATACTAGCTTATTAGCTCTCTTCTTGTGTGTGTGTGTGTGTGTGTGTGTGTGTGTGTGTGTGTGTGTGTGTGTGTGTTTTGGGGGTGAGGGTTGTCTTTTAAACAAATAGTTACCATTGTCCATCTCATTTTATCAGAACCTCTCATCTAGCCTTGCCCACTTCCATATACTCTTCTTCTTCTCTTTCTGGTAGCTTCAGATATTTTCCAAGTTCTTCTCTCTCTCATTTTATTCAAGTCCTTTGACTAAGTCCTAGAGCCATTCTCCATATTTAACATGATTCCCTCTTCTTTAACTCTAGTCATGTTTTTTTTAGCAAGTCCTTTTTTTCTTTTCCTTTATTCATTTCCTCCCAAACGTCTCTTCTAAATTCAACCTCCATCAGCAATCAAAATTCCAAACCTTACAAATCTCTTTGATGGTATTTTATGTCCCCCAGGATATTCTCTCACCAAACTCAGAGGTAGAAATGAAGATTTTGAAGTATAAATACTGCTACTGGTTGTATTCTGTTCTTTAATACCTATTTGTTTTGAAATTAAATACTCCCAATTTCCAAACTGTTAATAAATAATAAAACTGATTTTTCACAGATAAATTATGTCAAATACTGCTGCTGCCACATAATTAAGAAATAACACAGGTTTGGTTCTTATAATTATATAATCAAATCTATTATTATTGGCATCATAGGCTTTTTACAAAGCATGTGCTTCATCAAACCCTAATGCATTCAGTTATGGAACATTTTGTTGGATTGTACTCACAATAATTACAATTTATTTCATTGCCAAAAATGTAACTGAGTTGTTTTTTACACCAAAGGCAGTCATAAAAACACATTTTTTAATATTTTAGAGAAAATTCAATTTGGTAATGTTATTTTGCCACAATCTGAAAGACTGGGTTAAAACTAAAAGGAAATAAGAGCCATTTTGGGGGAACACTGGAAATTCTCAAGACAGTTCAACAAAAACCTGGAAGACTGACTGGATAAAGTAATTTTAACATGAATATTTCATTTATTCATTAAAAAAAAACTTTGAACAACACACAAGTATATATTAAACACAATTCTAGATACTGTAGGGTTTATAAACATAAGACTCTCTGCCCTTTTAGGAGTGTCATTCCAAATAAACACAGCTCATGAGCTAAAATCCATAATTTCAAATATTTTAATTTTATTTTTGTAAGAAGATGAAATAAAAAGTTACATATGTTCTTCCTTAATATGTGTAATTTCATTTCATTTAAACCTAGGAAAAGACTTACCATTCCATCTTCTTCATCCTAAATACAAAAATAGGCTGATAACATATAATTCACTATTTAAAAATATAACACTTTGAAGTCAAAGAGACATAGCATAATTAGAAGGGGAGAGGCTGTAGTATAATCAAAACAACTGTTTTGTTTTTATTGCTTTATTAATAACATGCAAATATCAGTAAGGGAAAAATAGACACTAGCATTCCTATTTAAATTGTGTGTTTTTTTAAATTAAAATAGTGAACTACTTAACCAAAACTTGAAACAGAACAAGCATAAAAAACAAGATGTTCATCATATGAACATGGTTGTTATAAATTCAGAAAGATCAAAATGATTAAAGCCTATTGAGTGAAAAAAAATCTTAGCATTTTCTGTTCCAAAACATTAAAACTATTAAATATTAAGCAAAAAATTATTGGAAGACATGATTTTGAGAACAGATTTATTTTTTGTAGAAATATATATGTATGCATATATACATCTATAATGTATGTATTACCATATAAAATATTTTTGTTATTTCTTACTAAAGGAAAGCTTTACTACTAGTATCTAGAATTTGCCTACCCTTTCTTTTTTTAAACTAAAGGAATTATTATTATATAAAATTTTATTAAGCATTTTCAAAGAATCAGAAGAATCTATTTATCTGCCTAGGCCTCTAAGCTTCTTGGCTTCATTCTCCTTAACTTTGAGGCCTAGGAACAATGTGGAGTCTTCATTGGTGAGTTCAGGAAGAGTTGCTCTTAAAAGAAATAACAGACACGATAATCCATTACCGAACCAATTTCTGTTCTCCTTACTTTTTTTTTTTTTTTTTTGCCGCTTACTTATTTCACTTAACTCTTGCTTACCCTAGATTTGGAGTTTAATGATACTATCTTAGGCCTCTCATTATAGTCTTATTCCAACACCTAATCTTGAAGTAGAGATTACCATGAATTCTGAAAGATTATGCCAGTGCATCACAAGCCCTCATATTTCCCAATAAGATAGAAGGTTGGCAGTATAGGAATACATGTTAAGATTCCGAAAACCTAAGTTTGGAGAGTTTCATTATGAGCAGTTTGACAATAGTATCCCATGAAGATGCTCTATGAAGGTGTAGAAGATTGTGTTCTGCTACAGTGCAGCTAGATATCCAGAACTGTGCTAAATATTGTGGAGGATTCTAAAGACATATAAAAAGCAAACTAATTTGAGGGTAGAACTGTTAGAAAACCCTAAGAGAAAAAGTGCAAGACAGTATAGTATTAAATGATAAACTAACTGTCTGGTGCTAAAAGTTTGATTCCCAGGGAAGGAGAGATAAATGTGCAATGAAGCAGTTCCAGACATCATCATTAAGATGAGTGTTGAAGAGAGGAGTAAGAAGTGAATAGAAGAGTTGGAAGGACAGTGATGACCAAGCAAAGGCAAAGGGGTGAGAATAGTCTTTAAAAATATACATATAGCATATAGTATGAGTGAAATGCAGAGATTGGCCTGTTTGGAGAATATGTCTGAGATGAAGAAACAGAGAGAAACATGGTTAAATTAATAGAATGGAGTCAAACACTGTCCCTCAATAGTGTTTTTCACGTGCTATTCTGGAATACAGAGTAACATAAAGGAAATAGAATGATTTTTGCATGAGGAGAAACCTGGGTTTGAATTTTGCCTTTGACATTTATTGTGAGAACATATGTATGTCATTTATCCTATTTGATTCTCCATTTCTCCATCTTTACCGTGAGAATAATAATACATTATCTGAGAGATCTGTTTGAGGGAAAAAATGAGATAACAGATATAAACTCTTACAAATTCGCATTGATATCTTAGTTTCATATCATCTATATTTCCCATTAGGATTCCTTCCCTCACTTGGTATTGCAGCGTAATATTCCTTGGTTTCTTTTAACAGCTCTGAGGCTTGGGTCACCACTACCAGCATGCAAACTTTTAATAGGGAGCTATATTCTCTGGCCAACCCCAAATCATCAACTTTTAAAACACCCACAGAGGAGCAGGTAGGAGGTTTTCAGGTCCTGTTGCAAGATCTAGTCGTTATGAAGACGCTTCACCCTTCACAGAGGCTGGATCATCAGTGTCTTCACTTCCCATGGCAGGAAGGGCTGCTTCATTGTCTCCATGAGGTTCCTGAGATCATACTCCACATAATTCATCAGATGGAGATCTTGTCCATGTTGCTGCACAAAAGGATCTCCCAGATAGTGATATTTGGGTGCTGTTTGAGTGCTGTTTTCCGGATGGCCCTGATTTCCCTGACGTTCACAATCAGGAAGGTTTCTTTCTCCTTTTTCATCTTCAACCATTTTAGACACACAATTTCTTCAGGCTTTATATCCTTCAGTTTGAATACCACAGCATATGTGCCTTCTTCGTTCCTTTTCAGACTCTCCTGCTTCAGCTCAATAGGAGATAAGTCTGGAAAGTTGGGAGGTAATCTCTTTCCACCATGGCGTTGTATTGTAGCATCCTCTCCCATTTCTTCTCTCTCTCTCCCAAATCTCAGTTAAATTTGACTCCATAACAACTGAGATATAATTTCCATTCTCTTGCTCTTCCTCTTCATTCATTTCTTCTGCATTTCTTCAGCAGACTGATCAGACACTTCCTCAGAATTGTTGCCTGTATCCTCCTCCCCTTCTTGCTCTTCTGATTCCTCCCTGCTGCTCTCTTTCTCCTCTTCTGAGCTAGACCCTGACTCTGCTGATGAGGACTCCATTGACCTGGTCTTCCTCTTGCTATTACCGGTATCTTGTAAGTCAGAAGGAGCACCCCTCTCTTGCAGTTTATCCTCTTTGGTTTCCTGCCATGCCCTTGCTCAAATCCCTGGCTGCCGGCATAGGGGACTTTAATATCCTCATCTTCATTTTGCTTTATCCCCACAATCTTCTCATGCTTTTCTGTTATGAGCAGAAACTTCTCTGCTGCCTTTTTGCTCTTTGTGCCTCTCCTCAAAGTCTCTCCCGTTGTTCCTTCTGTTCCCTTCTTCCTTCTGCTGCTCCTGCATCTTTCCTTCTCATTCTCTCCTTAGCTCCATCTATTTATTCAAGATGATCCCTCTTCCTCCTGGAATGTTCTCAAGCCATCGCCCTTCTTTTCTGCCTTTCCCCCTCCCCACCAAGCTTTATCTTGCTCCTCTCTGTACCTGTTTCACAGCTCATGCTCTCACTCCTCTTTCACCCTGGCATGTTTCATTGTGCTATATGACTGTGAAGCCCACCTTTCTCTTTCCTTTTCTCATCAATCCTGTAATAAGCTTTTTTCCTTATGTGGCATTTGCTGGGGCTTTTTGATGGTTAAGGAGTCACCTTCTTCACCTCTATCTTTCATAGAATATTCCTTCCTATAAGGTGAATTCCTGATTGTTATCTCCATGGGGTGACCTCTCAGCTTCCCCTCTTCAAGGAAATCCCACTTGGAATTCTCATCAGAGTTTTTAATGTGTTTCATTTATGTTTCTCTTCTTCTTTCTTCCTACCTTTTCTTTCCTGAAGCATTTCATCTAAAGTTTTCACTTTCCAAGAATCCTTTTCATCACCAATTTGAGTTGACACACACTGCACCTACCACCCCCAACATCACAGCTGCTGCCAAACCAGAGACTGAGGAGAAGCAGCATTGAGGGCAGGAGAGGTGTGTATTTCCCATTTGGCATCATCTGGTGATGCCACATTTGAACTTTTCATCTAAGTTTTTTAAAAACTTTCACAAAGTTTTGAACATTAAAATTGTCCATTTTAAATAAATATTATAGTCTTTTGCATCTGTAGTGTTTTCCTTCTTTAAAAAAAAGCCAAGAGGTAGATGTAAGAAGGAAATGCATTCAAAGCATGGGAAACATCCATAAAGTCCAAAAGTGATTTATCATGTGTGAAGAAGAACAAGAGGTCAGTGTTCCTGGACCTTAGAGCACATAGAGGGGAGTAAAGTATAAGAAAAATGGAAGTGTATGAAGAAACCAGGTTGTAAAGGACTTTTAAAGTCAATGGAAGGATTTTATATTAGATCCTGGGGGCAATAGAGAGACATTGAAGTTTATTGAGTAGCAGAATGAAATGGCCAGACCTGTACTTTAGGAAAATCACCTTCAAAGTTTAGTATAGGATGAATTGGAAAGAGGTGAGACAAGTTAAGGAGGCTAAAGACAAGACTACTGAATAGTTCAGATATATGAAAAGGAGTGCCTGCATACCAATGTATAGTTCTTTACTTTGTGTTCAGTTCTTTGCTACGAAAAAAAAAAAGTGCTATTCTAAATATTTAATGTTTAAGGGATTTTTTTTTTTTGTCACTGACCTCCTTGGAGCTATACTTAGCAGTGGAATCTCTGGGTAAAAGGTTATCAACATTTTAGTTGCTTTCTATTAATAATTCTAGCATAATTCCAGATTGATTTCTAGAATGGTTGCACCAATTCACAACTACGCCAACAATGGATTAGTGTTTGTTTTTTCATAACACTTCCAATATAGATTCTTTACATCTTTTGCCATCTTTGCCAATTTACTAGTGTAAAGACTTTGGTAAAACTTAATGCAAAAATGTCAACTACTATTACTTTGATGTGTTATTTATGTTACTTTTAACTATTACGTTATAAACTCCACAAAGACAGACATTATGTCCCATTAAAACTTTGTATGTCCACAAGAATCTAACATCATCTTCTATACAGGAGGCACTTAAAAATGTTTATTAACTTCTAATTAACTTGGTCATATGAAAGAGCTTAGAGATAAAAAAAAACACTAAAATAATAACTTTAACAAAATAGCAGGATATAAAATAAATCTACACATTCATCAGCTTTTTTTTTTAATACTGCCAACACAACCCAGCAGGAAGAGATGGGGGGAAATTCTATTCAAAATAAATATAGAATGTATAACATATCTGAGTATGCAACTACCAAAACACACAATATGAATTATGTGTGTATAACTACAAAATAGCCTTTATGGAAATAAAGGAAAAATAAATAAATATAAATACAAATATTATTTATTGTCAGGACATGCTGATATAACAAAGATGATAATATGACCTAAATCAACCTATAGGTTCAATATTGTATCAATGAAACTACCAAAATATTATAAAACTAGGAGAAAAAATATTCATTCACAATATTCATTAGGAGGAATAAAAATTCAAAATCTTAAAGTGAATAATGAAAATAAAAGATGGACTGAAACAATAAGAAGTGATAAAAATTAACAGATTTAAAGAAATCTGTAAAGACATCTATGGATTAATAGAGAGTGACATGTGCAGAACTAGTAAAATAATTTATATAACCCTGTAAAGGGTTATTACAATTACAATACATATACATATATATGTGTGTGTGTGTGTGTGTGTGTATGTGTATGTATGTATGATATCAACACAATAAACACTACATGGCAGATGCATCCCTAATACAACATGTCCAAATCTGAGCTCATAGTTTTTCACTTTCCTCTCTTTCAAACTTCTCTTTTTTGTTGAAGGTAACAACATCCTTCATGTTTTCTGAAGTTCAAAACCTCAGAATTATCCTCTATTCCTCCCTGTCCCTACTTAGCCTCATATATCCAATCAGTTAATAAATGTTGCTGTTTCCACCTTCACAACATATCTCACATATGACTCCTCTCCATTCACACAGATGCTTCTTCACCACACCTTCATCTTCTCTTGCCTAGATCACTGCAACAATTCCTAATTGGTCTCCCAGCCTTAAGTCTCTCACCACTGTTTAGTGTGCTACCAAAGTAACTTTGTTCAGTCATTTTCAGTTATGTTCAACTCTTTGTGACCACATTTGCAGTTTTCTTGGCAAAGATACTGGAATGGTTCCTTCTTATAGCAGCAAGCACCCCAACATACCCAGGATGGTTGCCAACAGATGTTCTTAGATCTGCTTTTCTAAAGGAAAGCAACTCAAAATGGGTTAACAATCTTGCTTTAATCAATCAAACATATATCATTTACCTAGTTCAGGGGGAAAAGGTCAGCACCCCAAACTTCAGATAATACAGAGGTTACAAGAAGACAACAACAAATACAGAGAAACATTTCAGCAGACAGGTCTCCAACTGTATGACCATTACATCCATACCTAGTCAGTTACCAGAGAGGCAAGCATCAACATATGGGTTTTCAAAGCTGGGGGACTCTTAACGGCTGCCCAGAGTCTCATCTGGCCAAATCAAACAACTCTTCTCAAAGTGAGCCCCAAAACAAAGCTCACATTAGTGTTTATATAGCCTTCTCCTGACTAATAGAATGTAACAACCCTTGTGACCCACTACCCAATCAAAAAGCATTCCTGAAAACCAAGCCTTCTACCACAGGCTCCAGGTGCTCTTAAGCCTATCAAAGGTCCCTAGGGGCAGGGAAGACCTTAAATTCACATTCTTGTAACACTTCTCCAACTCATTTTTTTTTTTTTACAGAAGAGGAACTGAGGCAAAAGGGTTAAGTGACTTGCCCAGGGTCATTAAAGCTAGCAAGTTTCTGGGCCACATTTGAACTCAGGTCTTCTTGACTCAGTCTCAACTCTCTCTCTACTGTGCTACCTCTCTGACCCAAAGTAATTGAGCTTAATCATAAATCATACCACGTCACTATCTCACTCAATAAACTTCAGTGTAGATCTATTGCCTCTAGGACAAAATATAACCTCCTCCGTTTAGCTTTCAAAGCTCTTTATGAACTAGTCCCCACCTATCTTTCCACCCTTGGACATTACTTCCCCCCCCCCCCGCCCACACACACACACACTTTGCAATCCAACAAAACTACTCTACTCTCTGGTACTTGCACACACTAATTTTGACGCAGGTGGCCTCACACTTCAAATAATTTCCTCTTCCTTCAGGGAAGAACCTTCAACCTCACAGAGTCACTCTGTTCCTTTAATATGAACCTTACTTAATAAGCATTATTTATTTTTTGTGAAGTCTTTCCTGATGTTTTTGACTGCTAGGACCTTCCCTTTTAAACTACCTTGGATGTAACAATTTTGTGGATATTTATACTGATTCAATTTATATTGATAATGAGGTACAGGCCAATAGAGATCCAGTCCTGAGATTCTGCACAGAGAACTCTGTCTACTGACAGCTCAAGTAAAAAGTTTGGTAAGCCTGCTTCTTGGAGTATTTAACAACTGGTAACAGAGGTGTCCTCACTAATACAGAGAATGTGCTGATTGGTTCTTGTATGCTTACTTGGTAGTGAAGAAAAACTGCTTTAACTGCCTGCTAAACCAGAATTGAAAGTGAATACAAAGGACTCCATTGGGGAAATTTTCTCCCTCAGTTGGCTTTTTAGTGTGGAAGACTACAAGGTGTAAGCCTTGGGGGCTGGTGGGTGGGTGGGAAATATAACTGCTTTAACTGCCAATCTCTTCCCACCTGGATTGATACCAGACTGGGAATGCCTGGTATTAATGTTTTTGGCCTCCTTCTGTTCTCCCAGCATTTTGTCAAATGTGTATATTGAGACAGAACAGGTCAGGATGAGATTTGTCAGCTTTAAAATGTCAAAAGAGCCACCAATAGTTTAGCAACTACATCTAGGAAGGAGCTAGCCCTGAAGAGTAACCTGGCTGAGGCTTCCCTTTAGTGGGTTGACCTGGTCTGCTAAGCCACATTCAGCAGTGGGAAGAATGTTGATGGCTGCCACTTTAGTTTGAACCTATTCTCCCCCTGGACTGAGGTGGTAGAGGGAATAAAGTGTTTTATGTCTTAAGAATATGGTTCTTGGGGAGGAGCCAAGATGGCAGAAAGGAAGCAGTAACCTCGCTGAGCTCCTCGGTCACTAAGGCTCAAAGGGTGAATCTGAGCGGAATCCGGAGTGACAGAGCCCACTGGAAGACAAAGTGTGGCAGAGTCCAGCCCAGGAGGTTGCCCAGTGTGTCCGGACTGGTCAAGTGCACATGGTGTCTGCACAGCCCAGACCTAAGAGCAGACAAGCAGACTACACCAGAGAGAGCAAAAACCCCAGCCTGCAGACTAACGGAGGATGAATCACAGTCATCTCTCAGACTGGTAGGATCATTGGAGTCAGGTAGGAGAGTTGGGCCCTCAGTGGAAAGAGGGGCTTCTCTAGCTGCATTCAGCCCCCAGCCTGGAAGTTTAGAAACTGCCTGCCTGTATAATACAGGGGCTGAAATGGCAAAGTAAATTCTAGCTGCTCAGATCCTCCCATCCCTCCTTCATGAAGCAGAAAACCCAAAGATAAGTCTCCCACCCAGATTGAAATCCCAAGTTAATGGAAATATCCCCAGGCTTGAGAGTCTCCAAGAAGGGGTGTAACTGAGACAGCCAGGAGTCTGAAGAGAAGAGAGGGTGGGGTCCCAACAAGCCCCACCTTTCCTCACCAACAAAAGCCTACTTATAGCCCAGGGGTATAGAGGCCGAAATCTGAAGTGGTCAGATGCACCCATACCTACTCATCTAAGTCCCTCATTGACTTCCCTGACTTAGCCATAAACTAGCCACCCAGAGGTATTCAAAGTCAAGGATCAGGCCCTAAACTCATAGCCTGAGAATCTAAGAAACAGGACGTCACAATGGGAAAAAAAGAAGCTGAGAAGGAGAAGGGGAAGGCAAAAAAGTCTATTTGAGCATACTATGCAGGGCAAGAACAACAAAATACACAGGACAATATTGACTCTCTACCCACACCTGAGACCACAGAAGGAAACATGATCTGGTCTCAAGCCCAAATAGCATTCCTGGAGGAGCTTAAGAAAAATTTTAAAGACCAAATCAGGGAGGCAGTAACCAACTTGGAAAAATGTCTCAGTGAAGTAATTGGAGAAAATACCTCCCTAAAAAAAGGAACTTCAAAAAATAACTGAAGACCATAATTCGATAAAAATTAGGAAAAATCAAATTGAAGCTCAGAACTCTATGATACAGCAAGAGTCAATCAAACAAAACAAGACGATCGAAAAATTGCAAGAAAATGTAAAATATCTCACTGGAAAAATAACTGACCTAGAGAACAGATCCAGGAGAGACAACCTAAGAATTATTGGTCTACCGGAAAGCCATGATGAAAAAAGCAGCCTAGAAAACATCCTCCAAGAGACTGTCAAAGAAAACTGTCCTGAGGTCCTGGAATCAGAAGATAAAATAACTATCGACAGAATTCACCAGACTCCTCCTGAGAGAGATCCCAAACTGAAAACTCCAAGAAATATAGTAGCCAAATTCCAGAATTACAAGATCAAAGAAAAAATTCTACAAGCAGCCAAAAAGAAACAATTCAAATATTGAGGAACTACAGTTAGGATCACACAGGACCTAGCAGCTTCTACATTAAAAGAGCGGAAGGACTGGAATTTGATATTTCGTAGGGCAAGAGAGCTAGGACTACAACCAAGGATTAACTACCCGGCAAAACTGAGCATAATCTTCCAGGCAAGAAGATGGTTGTTTAATGAAATAAGGGACTTCCAGATGTTCCTGATGAAAAAGCCAGAGCTCAATGGAAAATTTGATCTCCAATTACAAGACTCAAGAAAGACATAAAAAGGTAAACAAGAGAAACACAGACTCACACATGCATAAGTGCACACACTGACACCCACAAACACACGCTCATTACTTGGGATGCAACAAGAGCAAAATGTTCACATCCCTATATATGGATCTGATAACTGTCAATATTCAAAATCTTTATGATTATCATGACCTTCAAAAGGGTTATACTTAGATAGAGGGTGTGGGTATGAATGCACTAACCTGATGTCTAAAAAAAACAAAACAAAACTATTAAGGGGATCAAAGAGACTGTAATGGGAAAAAGGAAAGGATTAGATAGGAAAAGGTAAAATATGCCATCTGAAGGGACATTAAAACACTATAGAAGAGAGGAAAGAAAGAGGGAGAGGAACATCATTTAAACACTATTCTCACTGGTTCTGGTTCAAAGAGGGATCAACTTAAATCAGTGAAGTTTAAGATTTTAATGTGAATAGACACATAAATTCATTAAATAGAAGAAAAGGAGGGAGGGAGAGGAGCAATGTTTGAAATTTACTCTCATTGGTTTGGAATCAAACGGGGAGTAATTCACTCTGATAAATATAAAAACTTATTTCGTCCTATAGAAAGCAGAAGGGTAAGGGGGGGTGGAAAAGAGGAGACTAAAGGGGGGGATTAGAAGGGAGGGAAACAGTAATAAGGGGAAAGGGTAGGTTAAGAAGAGGGATCACTGGGTGGGAACACTGAGGGAGGGGGTGGTCAAAAGGGAAAACTTCAAGGAGGGGAAGGGAGAAGGAAGAAACAAAAACATAAATAGGGGAGGGAATAGGATGGAGGGGAAGAGACAGATAGTCATTATTACTGTGAATGTGAATGGGATGAACTCTCTCATAAAACAGAGGCGGATAGCAGAATGGATTAAAAACCATAATCCTACAATATGCTGTCTACAAGAAACACATTTGAAACAAAGGGATACCCACAGGGTAAGGGTAAAAGGTTAGAGTAAAATTTATTATGCCTCAGCTAAAGTAAAAAAAGCAGGGGTAGCAATACTTATCTCAGATAAAGCAAAAGCAAAAATAGATCTAATTAAAAGAGATAAGGAAGGAAACCATATCCTACTAAAAGGCACCATCGAGAATGAAGCAATATCACTACTTAATATATATGCACCAAGTGGTATAGCATCTAAATTCCTAGAGGAGAAGTTAAAGGAATTAGAGGAAGAAATAGATAGCAAAACTATACTAGTGGGGGACCTTAATCTTCCCCTCTCTGAACTCGATAAATCCAACCTCAAAATAAACAAGAAAGAAGTTAAGGAGGTGAATAGAATCTTAGAGAGACTAGATATGATGGATCTCTGGAGAAAACTGAATGGGGATAAAAAGGAATTTACTTTCTTCTCAGCAGTGCATGGTACATACTCAAAAATAGACCATGTACTAGGGCATAAAAACCTCACAATCCAGTGCAGAAAGGCAGAAATATTAAGCGTATCATTCTCAGATCATGATGCAATAAAAATTATATGCAATAAAGGGCCAGGGAAAGAATATGGTTCTCTACTTTGGCTTTTAACTTTTTCCCCAGTAAATATCCTTTTGAAAGAGGTAATAATGTTTATCATTTATCCATTTCAACTAGTTAATTGATGGTGAGGTCTTAAACACTTAAACACTGGTAGTGTTTAGAGGTAGCTCACCCTGGGAGACATCTTAGAAGGAACACTTTCAAAAATATTGCATGAGCTAATAACAATAGAAAACTCCACTGCCACTAAGGGTTTACCCCTAGAATCCTGAGAAGAATCAATGTTCTCCCTTTTGGGGACCCAATATATCATCATTGTGAGTTTGGTGAATAAGCTCCTAGGGGACCATGACATTATCAATAGCTTCTAGGATTTTCCCCTCTTTCTTTCAATATGGGTTAGGAAAATGGCTACAAAAGCCAAGACTTGATTATATCACAGGTGGAGCAAGGCTCAAGCTGTGCCTCCCTTAACATAGCTTCCTGATGAACTCTCATTGTATTGACATAGCTTCACGGTCACCTAAAACCATACAAATTTCCATTAATGCAGGAATGGGGCTCCTCTAATCCTCAAGTGCAAGTCATCATACCCTGAACTCATGACCATACATATTTTTATATGGATAAATATCCCACATCTATAGAAGCTAAGTGCCAGCAAATCCCTTTTGCACATCCTTGCTAGGTTAGGGTTAAGTAAACCTCCTTTTTGTTAACTGTTCAATAATTTATGAGAGCCTGAACTAATAAATTGCCAGTTGGCATCAGGCTAGTTCCTAAAAGGGGTATTATATCTTATGCTCTCCATATTTATATTAATATAAGTAATTCTCTCTCTAATTTGAACATAACTTCTTTGCAAGTAGCTATTTTTTCATCCTTGGTACTCATATCTTAAGAATATAATAGTTCTGTCCATAGTGGGCACTTACTGAATACTTGATAATGGATTGACTCCAAAAAACTGATGATAAATTTTATTTTCCAGCTCTTGCTTTTCATTTTTTTAACATGACTAATATAAAAATTTATTTTGTATGACTGCACATGTATAATTGATATCATATTGCTTGCCTAATCATTGGGTAAAGAAGCAGTAGTTGAGAAGGAAAACATTTGAAACTCAAAATATTTTTAAAATAAATATGAAAAGGCGGAGCCAAGATGGCGGAGTAGAAACAGCTCTTCCAAGCCTCTCTGCCCCCAGATTCCCCACAAACTATGTAAAAAAGGACTGTGAACAACTTCTGGAGCCCCAGCACCCACAGAACGACACAGAGAAGCTAACCTCCCGCTGAGGACAGCCCAGCAGCCCTGCAGGAAGGACCAGCGCAGCGGTCTGGGAGCCAGCAGCACGCAGAGAGCAGAGCGCAGGAGCCGAGCCGAGCCGAGCCCAGGTCCACGTGAGCCCAGGGTGGCAGGGCCAACAGCCGGCTGGAGGAACCCCAGAACACCAGGAGCTGGGGCAACTCCAGAATTATCAACATAGACATGCCTAGGACAAAGTAAGAGGTTAGTGTCCTATGGACTTTGGGACCTGTATTTGGGGAATGCGTTAGCTCCCTCCCCTGGGCGCTAGAAGCCGCTGAGGAGACACGCCATTTTGTAGTTTTCAGAGGCAGCTCTGGCTCTCAGCCTACAAATCATGGGGAGATCCAGCGATCAGTCTTGGGGGGTAATCGCTCTTGCTTTAACCTCCCTGGATCTGGATTGTGATCTAGGGTGGAAGTTGTGAGTGGGTTTACAGCTTGCCAGAAACGGAAGTTGCCCCCCCACACGTTCGGGACGAAAATTCCTCTATCTGGCCTTAAAGCCATAGTGTGGCAACAAGCCCAAAAGTCAAGTAATTAAGTGGCAACATGCCAAGGCAAAGGAAACAGAAAAATGCAACCCCAGACTCCTATTTTGGGGGCATAAAGCGGGAAAAGGACTGTGAGGTCAGAAGTCCTGCTTCAAAAGCCCCAGGGGAAAACATGAGCGGGTTGCAGGCCATAGAGGACCTTAAGAAGGACTTTAAAAATCAAATAAGAGAAGTGGAGGAAAAATTGGAAAGAGAAATGAGAAGGATGCAGGAAAAGTATGAAATGAGGGTCAACAGCCTGACTGAGGAAAACAACACCTTAAAAAATAGACTAGCTCAAATGGCAAAGGAGGCCCAAAAGGGCAATGAGGAGAAGAATGCCTTAAAAAGTCGAATTTGCCAGATGGAAAAAGAATCTCAAAAGTTCACTGAGGAGATTCATTCCTTCAGAGTTAGACTGGAGCAAATGGAAGCTAGTGACTTTATGAGAAATCAAGATGCTGTTAAGCAGATCCAAACAAACGAAAGATTAGAAGGCAATGAAATATCTCATGGGAAAAACCACTGACCTGGAAAATAGATCCAGGAGAGACAATTTAAAAATTATTGGACTACCTGAAAGCCATGATCAAAGAAAGAACCTAGAAATCACCCATCAAGAAATTCTCAAGGAAAACTGCCCTGATGTTTTAGATCCAGAGGGCAAAATAGAGGTTGAAAGAATCCACCAATTGCCTCCTGAAAAAGATCCCAAAAAGAAAACTCCCAGGAATATTATAGCCAGGTTCCAGAATCCCCAGATCAAGGAGAAAATACTACAAGCAGCCAGGAAGAAACAATTTCTATATTGTGAAAACACAATCAGAATAGCCCAGGACCTGGCAGCTTCTACACTGAGGGATCGAAGGGCATGGAATATGATATTCCAGAGGGCAAAAGAACTGGGAATGAACCCAAGGGTCACCTACCCAGCAAAAACTGAGTATTTTGTTTCAGGGGAAAATATGGTCATTCAGTGGAATAGAGGACTTTCAAGCATTCTTGAGGAGAAAACCAGAGTTGAATAGAAAATCTGACATCCAGACACAAGAAGCAAGAGATGCCTGAGAAGGTAATCAGGGAAAAGAAATCAAAAGGAACTTATCAAAGCTGAACTATTTACATTCCTATATGGAAAAGCAATATCTGTGACTGATGATATCTCTCTCACTATGAAAATAATGGAAGAAGGGGGTGTGGTCATATGAATACATATGTGAATGTGTGTGTATATGGTTACAGTTATATATGGATAGAGGGCATAAGTTGAATTTGTTGGTAAGGGAGAATACTCAAGGGATGAAATTATGAGGTGAGAGAGGAAAGTGGCAAGAGGAGATGGGGAGAGACAGGGTAGTGTAAACTATCCCATGCAGAAGAAGCAAGGGGAAGTGGTTGCAAAAGAGGGAGAGAATAAGGAAGGCTCAAAAGGCAAAACCACATTCACATTGAATTTGGTTCAGGGAGAAAATGACATACATACTAAATGGGATATCTCAACCTGCAGCAGGATAGGGGGAAGGGGGATGAGAGGAGGGATGATGGATGGGAGGGCATCCTTGGGGTGAGGGGAGGTTGGAAGTACCCACTATAGAGGAGGGACAGGATCATGTAGGGAATGGACCAGGTGGGGGGTGGGATGAGTGGGAGGGAATTATAAGCAGCATTGTACAATATATCTACTATGATAATGTTTTGCATAGCTAGACATGTACAACATATACTGAATTACTTATCTCCCCAGAGGGAATGGGTGACAAGGGAGGATGGAAATGGATCTGAAATTCGAGGTCTCAACATTAAATGTTTCAAATATATATAAATACTATTATTAATACTCTTTCGCTTATAATAGGGAGATAAGATGTGCAGGCATTGGGACACAAAGATTCACCTTCCTCTAATGGAAAAGTCGATGGGGGCATGGGAGAAGGTATGGGAGAGAGCAGATTGGAGGAAGTGATATCTTGTGGGACTACTATTCTGGGAGGCTGGGTAGGGGAATAATGGGGGGAAAATGATTGTAACTCAAAATCTGGCGGAAATGAATGATGTAAAACAGAAGTTAATAAAGCATTTGTTTAAAAAAAATAAAAAAATAAATATGAAAAACAATTTTTAAAAAAGAGAGAAATAACTCTTCATCAATAAGCTAATTTTCTTTAATACTTTGAGAAGGAAACTAGCCTGGAAGTCATGGGTCTGATACATACTGGCTATATGACCCAGGATGAGTCATGACCTTTCAGTATTTTGGATATTTCTCTCAGGCTGTAAGAGAAGATGCTGACTCTAATTAGCACCACAGTATTTTCACATGTAACCAGGTAGGAAAGGCGGTCTTCCAAGAATATGTATTTGTTTTTCTCTTCCAGACTGCTCCTAAGAGAATACAGTAGTTAATTGTAATCCTGGGTATTTTGCTATGTGAAGAGAGTCTCAGCAGATGAAATAAGGACAGTTGGTTGGCATAGATTATGGGGCACAGTATTAAAAAGGATTAGGAGCCTGGTAATAAGAAGTTCATGAGAAGATGGAATCTACTGATGACATCCCAGGACTGGGAAGCTAAAACAGGGGGCAGGAACTTTTGTGAAAGATGAACTTGATCTATTCCATTATTTTTCATAGGTCAGACTATTTATCATATTGCTTTTCTTCAGATTAAACTCAGAGATGTTTTAGGCCACCTGAACTTAGAGGAGATTGATGGAGAGGATATAAATTGTCTATTAAATCTAACAGGATGAAAGTTCACTCACACCAACATACTATTGATATACCTTATCTTTTTATAGCCAAGTTGTTTCCTAAAAATTCTAAATAACTATTAGATAATATAAATAAATTTCAATTAAATATATATACACCCATATTTTAATTGTGAGATTTGACTAATGAAATAGTAAAAAGTATGCATTCCAGATGGATAGATTTAAATTATTTCATATTTTTGTATCTAAGATATAAATGTGTGTATATGTTTTTGTATATGTATATATGTGTTTGTATATGTATCTATGTAATATGTAATGTAAAGTTTATATATATATATGTATATATATACTTCAGTATAATATCCTTGTCTTATTCTAATAGTGTTTTAACAAAAGCAATAAAAAGAAAACTGATGACTCGCTACAAATAGCCTCCCTTGGCATTTTCCCAAATAGCAGTGAGGCATTCATAATATTGTCCATCTTTATTTTGGAACTGAGCAGAGTACAATCAACATCTTCCTTCTATGTGTTTTCCCTTTTTAGAAAAAAAGTGGTAAGGAGATTTATGACTCACTGCAATGCTACATTGCAATTCAGATCAGGAGGCCCCTGGTTTCAGACACATTCCCCTGACCTGTCACTGACAGTTTCAGCAAAGCTCCCATTGCATGCACCTGTAAAGGGAGATGCTGACAATGCCCTTGTGGGGCTTATCATTTTAGAGAAAAAAAATTACCAATAATATGTTCTGAAGATATACTTCTGAAGCTACGTTTACATAAGTAATGTGAGGAGAAATATTTTGCCTAGAGAAGCCCATTTCCAGCTTAAGCATTTATGTCTGTGCTGTCCTGATAATAAAGTAAGCTTCCTGGCTCCATCAGTATCTTGAATACTAGACACAATCAGAAAGGCCTATTCCCCTTCTATTTTGCATTCTAGACAGCACATTTTTTTTTTTTTTTGCCTCTCCTCTCTCAGCTGTCAGAAGTAGCCACGTCCTCAAAAGCAATGCTGCCTTTCCCCATTATAGGTGATGAAGAATGACAGTCTTTGCTTAATACTTCCAATGTGCCAGCAGCCAGTGGCAAGCAGAGCTGGGCTCAGTGCTTAGTGCATGACCAAATCTATTTCTAATGTTCTTAGCATAATAGTACTTGATTTATATGATTTATGCTTCTGACAGAACCAGACAATAGATTGGCTTGAATGTGTAGTTTAAAGAGCATTTTGTTTTAAAATCATATTTCTAAACAAAGCTTACATATTACTTGGGGACTTCTCTTTTTCAAGGAACTGACCCATATAATGTAAGGTTTGTACTATAGGAAGTTTAAAGGCTAAATCCACGATTAAATCTTTAAATCAAGGTTAACGCCTTACTTGGCTGACCCTCTAAAATAGGTCCTTTAGGTGGCTATTCTTCCTGAATTTTACTTAATTGGAAGATGGAAAAGAGGAAGAGGAACTCTAGTCTATCAGGTAAATGTTCTGATTAGAAAGCATTTAAGTAATTACATTTCCCCTTTATTCTACTGCACCAGTCCTATGATTGGCTGCAAATTCACTAGACAATGATTGAGCATAATTCTGTGTCCTGTATTTATGCATTGCTGGGAATCAATAAATGTGAAATAATAACCTCAAACCACTAAAACTCAATTTGGCTGGGGGAAGGATCGCTTTAACTGCTTTAGCTACCTAAATAGGAACATTTTTACAGTAGCCTGCTCACAGAGGCCAAGGTTGTTTACAATGTTCTGAAAAAACAAGTTGCCTGAAATAGCACAGTTGGTGGGCTGTACCTAAAGTGCAAGTAAATTAATAGTCAGGTACATCTGGCTGCACTCAATCTTCCAAATGCTGCATTGAAAAAAAAAATAAAGCCCAACAAGGATAAAACTTTGGGCCCATATTCATAGAAATCAATGGGCAATTTCAATTTGAGAAAAACCTGGTTACCCATCCCCAGTGATATGATCAGAAGACTTTGAGAAAAGGGATTATGGCAGGAAGATAGTAAGGAGTTAAAAAAAAACGAATAATGAGAAAATCTGTTTTGTTAAAATGATACCCCTTTTCATTAACTGTTACAAAATACCATGACAATTTAATTCAAAAACAGTTTATTATCTTTACATTATGAATGTTACAAATGAGCAAATTGAGGAAATTATCCACACTTGACAATTTCCTATTCTTATCATATAGGGAGATTAGTTTGCAGTTATATCTGATTCAGACTCATAGAATTCAGAAAAGATGGCTTCTAAAGGCCTCTCACATGTTTTCAAATTTATTGGTATAGATTTGTTGTTTTTATTGTTCATTCATTAGTAGTGGCTAACTCTTCAATGACCCCAAAGACTAGTAAGCCAGGTCCTTTTATCCCCCCCCCCCAAAGACTAAGTTCCTTGTTTCTAAGACACTATCTCATTTTCTGCTATACTGTTTTTCTTTTGCCTTCAATCTTTCCCAATATCAAGGTGTTTTCTAATAAGTCCTGTCTTTTATGTGGCCTATGTAAGCTTCAGCTTCAGTATTTGACCTTCCAGGGAACAGTCTGAATTAATTTCTTTAAGTATTGACTGATTTCATTTCCTTGCTGTCCAAAGACTCTCAAAAGTCTTCTCTAGCACCACAATTGTAAAGCACTGATTTTGTGGCATTCAACTTCCCTTACATAATAAGAGGATAAGAGGCTATTCAGCACCACCTAAAGTACCAAATCCTGACTGATTAATATAGCACATAGAGGAATCATCTAAATACTTAGATAAGTATTCCAAAGAAATCCCTTTGAGAGGTGACTCAGTAATAAAAGCATCATAAAAGCTCAAGCAAAGTTCTAGAACTACCAGCTTTCTATTTCACATTTGATATTTTAAAAGATGCCAGAGTCATTTTATATTTTGAAAAGTGCCAGAGTCTAAGATCATTGGTAGGGGGTGAAGGGGACTCTAGAGGGAAGATACTTTCACAACTTCCCGAAACCTTCATTATTATATTTCCTTTCAAGTCTCCTGTTGGACAATAAGGAATAGACAATAATTTAAAGATAGCATTTTAATCTTCTAAAGTGTGACTGATTCTTTTCCTTAATTTACTACAGTGTGGACACTTCTGCCAATACATCCTGCAATCACTCCATAACTTGGTAGATGTTTTTAATAAATTGTGGTGGTAAGAAAAACCAAACAAACATTCAAAAAGACCTAATGGTGATACTTGGAGTGCTTTTTAAATGGCTATTACTCATGCCTAGAACATTCTTTCTCCTCACATCTATCTCCTTGCTTCTTAGACTTCCTTCAACATTGTGTTCTCATCTACCTTCAGGAATCTTTTCCCAGGCCTGCCTAACTCCCTTAAGTGATTCATATATATATATATATGTTAGAAAGAAGATAATCATATATATATATATGCATATATATATACATATGTACACATATGTGAGTGTGTATGAATCTATCTATATATGTCTATATCTATCTATATACATATATATCTTGTATGTGCATAATCTTTTACATGTTTTCTCCCCTTATTAGAAGGTGTGTTCCTTAAATGTAAGGACTATATTGTTGCCTTTCTTTGTTTCTTTAGAATTTAGTGCAGTACCTGGCACATCCTAAGTGCTTAATAAATGCTTACAGACAGACTGGCTGACTGACAAGCTGGACCTTAAACTATCTACCTGTAGTTTGAATGGGGGACTATACTTAAAATTTTCTCAGATTGGTAAGAACTACCAGAACATTTTTTTCCTCAGGGCATAGCTTTGGTGAACTGAGGGTCACTTCTGAAAATGAAATCAATATTGATTATTTCGATTTATTTTTAGTTTAATTATTGGATTAAACTCCATTCTGTAGGAAAACCTAGCGATAACAATTAAAGCAGACTAAGAAAGATAATCTCTTGAATCTAAGTTAACTATAAATATAGTAAATAGATAGACTAATATAAGACCTTATCATTTAGTAGCAAATAATTTAGAGGAATAAAAAATATCACAGGATTTTAAGGATTTTTTTTAAAGGCTAAATTCTCTTTTCTGGTAGCTAGAGAAAGGGGAATTGACTAAAAGCTAAATTCCTCTTTCACGTAGATAAAATTAAGTAATCTAATCTCCTAAATTTAAGTTTATCCTTCTGGCAACTGGGAGGATGGGGACTGACCACTAGTTTATCAACCATCAACTGTAAGAAATTTTTCTTTTCCAGTCACAGTTCCCTTTTCTCCTAAATTCCCTAGTAGCTCTGCGGGCCCCTTAAAAGTAGCATTTCTGGTTGTTATAGATATCCTTTGTCCTTGTCCTTTCTCCAAGGACAAGGACAAGGACTTCTGGGGCAGGATTAAGAATGTCTGAGAGAAGCTAACTAGTCAGGTGACTTGCCTTGTCTAACTGAATTATGTTCAAAACAAATTTCTGTAACTTTTTTTTTTTATTCCTCTTTTTTGTTAATAAAATTGGGTGTAATTCACTCAAGGTTTCTGACATCTGAAGAATCAGATGACCTGATTTGATATGCAAATCCTAGCTTTGCAAGTTAAGTCATATGTGCTTAGTCCTCAGTTTCTTTTTATTCCAAATAAGGCATTAGAGTGAGATTTCTATTAGGAGTTTTAAATAAACAATTACTGAAAAGCCCTGTAGGACAGTAATATCCATAGCTGCTTTGACTACAAAAAACTTGAATAAAAGTTCAGCCATGTGAATACTCTGGATACCATTTAGATGGGACCTATCTAAATAGAACTAATCGATCAATCTGTCAATCTATCAATAAACATTTATTTTGAAGCCAATATTGCAGATTTTATCCCTACATGGGCCAATTAATTTTCTTCCATGCAAAACTACTTTCCATGGTCACTCAGCTCTAGCCAAATGTTTCCAAATGTATACAATTAGTCACAAGAGGAAAAGAGTGAAAATATGTCCCTAGGGTACCTCAAAACCTTCAAGTATTCTAGACAAAACCAATAACAAATCTAAGCACATGCTTTTTGAATGAACAAGTACTTGAAATTTTAGCTGACTTGGAGTATCTTAACTTGGAGGAACATTTGGCTTGACTTTTGAGCCACATTTTGCATGAATTCAGCCCCACAGATCAAAATTTTCAAATCAAATCAATTGCAGACAAATGTAAGGGATAATTATATTTATAATTTAACTGAAACTGGTCTCCCCAAAATTACTATCTGTTAATTGTCAAACTGCATGTCTTTTCCTTAATCCTTATCCTTCTTGATCTCTCTACAACCTCCAACACCATCAAGCACCCTCTTCTTCTAGATACCCTCTTTTTTCTAGGTTTTCACGACATAGTCCTCTCCTGGCTTTCCTTATACCTCTCACCTCTTACTAAGTCTCCAGTTCTTGAACTTGACAATTTCTCAAGAATATGTCCTGGGACCTTTTCTTATTTTTCTCTATATTATCTTGCTTGGTGACCGCAACAGTTCCCATTGGTCTTGCTATCATTTCTATGTAGATTTACATATCCCAGATTTGCATGTCCAGGTTTAATCTCTCTTCTTGAGAGTTCTGCATCAACCACTGTCTTTAGACATTTTGAGAAAATGATTCAGAGATATAAAAGTCTTATTTATTTTTAAAATAATGAACATAAATACTTTGGTCCTCAAGAGCCACCACACTTGACTAAAGCACTTTATAATTATCTGGTCTATTTTGAACCTGGGAACCTGTGTGATAGTAATGGGATTTAAAGATCCCCCTGTATTGGCTTGGTTTTTGAGTTGGGTTGAGTGTTGAAACTCAGAGCTTGTGAATCCCACTTGTGGGATGGACTTGTTGACATGAATTGAGAGGGCTGAACTGGGAGGAGCTGGTGCCATGTATTTAGAGAGAAGCCTAAGCAGACAGAGAGAGAGAGAGGATTTCTGAGGCCCAGTTGGAGCTGCTGCCCAGGACTTTTGAGAGCTGCCACCCAGAGCTGCCAAGAAGTGAGGAGACATGGCTATGATGTCAATATTTTGTCTGTCTGTTTTGATGTTGTTTTGCCAGATTCATCTGCTAGTAAAGGACAATGATGTTGTTGCAGAGGTCCTGGAACCTTGCTGTTGCTTCAGAAGCCCTGAAGAAGGATTTTCTTGTATGTTTACAGAAATCCTGGAAGAGGGTCTTGCTGATATTTTCAGGGGTCCTGAGACTGTTCTGCAGATAGTGAATTGATGAGATTGCTGGCAATGTATATTGTGGCTCGAGTAAGCTTTGTCTCCCCAGGAAAAGAGATTGCTGAGAACTTGCCTAGTGTCAAGAGGAAGAAAAGACCTCTCTTCAGGTATTAAATGCTGTGATGATATCTTAACCTTGCTGTAGCTCAGGTGTATATGGCCTTTGTGCTCTCCACTGCCCCTTTTGAGAAGGTGCTTGGCATTAACAGATAATAATTTATAATAAAAATTCAGTTGTGATCCAGGGGTGGGAAACTTTTGACTTTTTTGTGCTGTGTGACTAACCAAATGAATATAATTTGTTTATGATTGGAAACTAATCTCCATTTGATAAGAGAGACACTGTGATCAACTAAATGAATGTACTGCCCAGGGGTGGAGTAGTACTTGGAATTTATCGAATTACACTTGGTGAATACTGTATTTTGATTTTCTCTTTTCTGTGAATGTTTTGTCTTAATTTGTCACTGAATGAAACAGAAAGTTACTATGCTGGTATTCTGAACCTTGGAAGTTGACTTTGCTTGGCATTACAACCTGGTACTCAATGTGTAAAATAGCATATAAAATGATAAGGTCTTATATCAATCTATCTAATCTCACATTAAAAGCAGGCTACTTGGAGCACTTAAAGCTTGGTCCCATAAAATACACCAAGGACATCCAATGGATCCCAGGCGATCTCCAGTTGCCCAGATTTTTATCTTATTTCTGGACTTTGATGATTCTGGAAGAAAGAATAATGTTGACAATTTTGTGCAACTCTGGCTTACTTAAATCCAATTTATCTCCAAGTTAAGGCATTGCCTGTGATGTCACTGGTCATCTTCAAAAACAAAGAACAAACAAGAACATGATTTTATCTTTTTTGATTGTTATATAAAACTATTAGCTCATATTGAGAGTGGGGATCACTAAAATTCTACAATCTCTTTTCACAGGAAGTCACCTACTTTGCATTTGTAAAGTTACTGATTTTTCCTGTCAAATTTCATCCTTTTTGTACCTGTTTGGCCCAACTGAGTCAAGAATGATTCAGACAACTTGAGACAACTTTGGTATTTTTTTAAATGATAGGAAAGTAGGGAAGAGGAGAGAATTTAGGGTAAAAGATGATGATTTCTCTTTTTGGACAATACATTGAGTACCAGGTTCCCAGGTTCAAAATAGACCAGATAATTATAAAGTGCTTCAGTCAAGTGTGGTGGCTATCTTTAGGACCAAAGTATACATGTACATTATGTTAAAAATAAATAACAACACATTGTAGAAGAAAAGGAATACCTTTTGCCCAATTAGATTTATAGATGTTGAAATCCCCTAAATCTTCAGGTATATGCAAAATCATCACAGACTGTAATAGAAGAGGTAAACTGTCGAATTGATCTTTCAAGAAAAGAGTAATGACAACTCTGCTAAACTCTGCTTTGTTTAGTCCATATCTAGAATTTTGTGCTTAGGAAGAACACTGAGAAACCATAGAGAAGACAGAGAAGACTAACTAAGGTAGTTAAGAATTTATGAGAATGAGCTGAAGGAACTTGAAGTCATTAAATTAGAGAAGAAAAAAATTTATGGTATGCATGATATCTGTCTTCAAAAATTTGTTTTGCTCAACTCCTGGGATTAGAACAAGGAGAAATAATTAGAAATTGGTTGCAAGAAGGTAGCCTGACATAAGGAAAAAGTTCCAAAGAATTAAAATTATGCAAAAACAGAATAGGTTACCAGAAACAGTTGTGAAAGTCATCATGCAAAAGCTATGTTACTACTTGTTAGGTATGTTATATGATCTTGTACGTTAGCATGGAGTGGCATATAAAGACATGGGCTCAGAGTCAGGAAGATCTGGATTCAAGTTCAACCTTGACATACAAGATAACCCTGGGAAAATCATTTCTCTTCTTAGTGTTCTGGGTTATATGTTACAATTTATAGGTAAGTTATAAGTTACAGCTTTCAATTGTAAAGGAAATTTCCTCTTCTGGGATTTCTTATATCAATGAAAGTCTGGTCCTATCCCAGGTATGTTATAAGGGGAAATTTTATTCAGATATTCATTGAACTAGTTGGTCTTAAAGGCTCCTTCCAACTCTGAGAAAATTTCTGATCTCAGAAGCTAAGCAAGTTCAATCCTGGTTAATTCATGGAGAGTAACTGGGAATATCAGGTGCTATAGGCATTTTCTAGAAGTCAGCTAGGTAGTTCAATGGATAGAGTGGATAGATAGAAATTGGGCAGACCTGAGTTCAAATCTGGCCTCATATACCTAATAACTGTGTGACACTTTTTGTCTTAATTCACTGAAGAAGAAAGTAAGAAACCACTCCACTGTCTTTGCCAAAAAACAAAACAAAACAAAACAACAAACAACCCCCCAGATAAAACAACAACAAAAACCATGAATGGTATGGTCCATGGGGTCAGAAAGAACTGGACATGATTGAAAAACAACAACAAAATATTATTACAGTAGGCATACCAAAGGCAGATAAAATATGTCTTCTTATAATGAATAAATCTACAAATCTGTTATATGAAGTCATGCAACATGATGGAAACATTTCTCTAGACATTTTGAAGCTATGTAGATAGCAATGAAGCATATAAGCTATTTATTGCTTCTCCCTTATTCTTGTTACATAACTGGTCCATCTTTTTTAATTGGTTATTTCTCCAATGATCTTTTATATTGCTTGTTCTCTGCAATTTCTCCTTTCTAATATATTGTAGCATGCTCCTATCAATCAGTCAGATTTATGGGAAGATATGGACAAGAATTACATAGGATAGGCAGGAATAGATGGGTTATAATCATCATTTGAGGCAGTACATTAAGCTTACAAATCATCAAAGCATCAACATGTTGATGTGATTAGTCAGTATTAAGGCATAATAGCACAATTAGTTTTAAACCTAAGGAAAGGTTGCTTCTGAGAAAGTCAATTTGAATGTTCCAATTTGAATTTCCAAAATAAGAACAATAGTAAGGATAATAATGATGACAACTTGTTGCTACTTTTAGCTTAGTGTAGATTTCTACAGGATATATAGAATATCTACATCACATGGAGACCACCTGAAAAATCTGAGCTAATATCTGTAGTTCTTTCTTAATTGTCTCAATCCTTTCCCCATGACAGGTAGCATTGTGTAGTGGAAATGCCAATAAACTTGAAACCAGGAAAGGCCTAAACGTGAATTCTACTCTTGACCATTATTAATTATATAACCTTGGGTTAGTTATTTAAACTCTATGAATCTCAGTTTCCTTTCTTGGAAAACAGGAATATTTACTACCTATGCCACTTATATCATAAGATGATTTTAAGGATAACATGAGGTAACATGTAAAACACTGTAAAACTGAGAGAACTTGATAATGTTGATGATGCAAACCTTGGTCATCTCTATAGCCAATAAAGACAAGTACCATAAGTGGAAACAATATCACATAAGGTTCTCCCAGATGCTAAACTTCTACCTGTAGTTTAAATTTTTCAGAATAAAGTATGACTATCATTCCATGTACTAAAATAGTGGGCTGAAGACTAATGATCTGAAACCCAGCTGTGGACTCTTTGAATTGAGGAGGAGGCTTCTTAGACCCTACAGAACTTGCTTAAGGTTGCTTTTGCCTGGGGATCACCAAATACTTTGGTTTTAATTAAAGTAATTGCTTATCTGAATTCTCACACTCCAAACTGCACTGGATATGGAATCCCTCCCAGAACAAAGCATAATAATAGCTCCTAACCCAGAGGATTGGTGTGAGAATTAGATGATATAATACATATAAAGGACTTTGTAAACCTTAAAATAATAATTTGTTGCTATCATTTACACATTTACACACCATGTTGTTATTATCATATAGCTGTGTTAACTGCATAACTAAAAATGTAGGCTTTTTAAAATAAAATTGACTATAAAAATATGACTGTTCCCTTCTCATATTTTCATTAGGGATACCTCAAAACCTTCATACAAACTAGTTATGCCACAGTGAGCAAGAGAATACTGTCAGTTGTTTATTTCAGCCTTTATGTTTATCAGTGTTTCTTTTCTTCTCTTTCTGCAATCTCATTCTTCAACAATGTACTTTTCCGTGGTGGGGAGGGAAGCTGTTTTTATTTTATTTTTTAAATTTAATTTTTTGCTTTTTTTGAGGGGGGATGGTAGGGCAATTGGGGTTAAATGATTTGCCTAAGGTTACACGCTAATACATGTTAAGTGTCTGAGGTTGGATTTGAACTCAGGTCCTCCTGACTCCAGGGCCAGTGTTCTTTTCACTGTACCACCTACCCACCCCAGGATGCTGTTTTTATATTCAATAAAAGCAGTAGTAAATTATATCCAAGCCTTGTAGAGAAAAATCTGTGTGACCCTTAGGACTTTGATCTCAGTTTATCTGAAGGAAGAATCATGAATTTCTGAATGATAAAATGCCTTAATCATACTCAACTTGAGTTTGGTTATATTCCATCTCCAAAGAGACATGTGTTAAATGTATTCAAGGCAGCAATCCTATATATAGAATGAATTTAGAAAGACAAGATATAGTACTTATTATATCCCAAATATTCTCTTGGTGGACAATTTTAAAGTCTTTTGAATGAAACGATAAGGCTGCCATATGGCCCAGTAGTTGCTATTTTCTCAAATGCCATTTTAAGAAAGAGCCATGCCAACCATTTTTGCTCTTCTTTTGGTTTTTCCTTCTCTCTGAGATATCTTGAAAAAAAAGTTCTCACTCCTTGCCCAGATTTTCTTCTGAGTTTATTGAACTTGATTAGGCTCAGTTTTTTTTTTCCCCAATGTATCTCCTTTAGCATGAATTTCACTACTTAATATGTTTTCTATTGAGATACAGTCCCCATGATATCATTGTTACGTTTGTCTTTCATTTTCAAAGAGGACCATGGCATCAGGGAAATGATGACATTAGGGGAAACTAGATGGTTCAATGGATAGAGCACTGGGCCTGGAGTCAGGAAGATCTAAGTTCAAATCTGACCTCTGATACTTATTAGCTGTCCTTGGGCAAGTCATTTCACCTCTGTTGCTTTGTGAGATAGATTTAAGTTAAAGAATTGAAATTATTAACAATGAAATTTCAAGCACCAGCCAATTGATGAAGGAAGGGATTTTATGGCAATAGCACCTTCCAAAATGTCCCTAAAATTATGCCACCAACAGGGCTTAGTATTCTACATGTGATACAGCTAAGCTTAGTTTAGGGAATTACAAATTGTTCTTCATTTTTTTTCCATTTAAGGGCAATATATATGACTTGTAGGGTTTATGCTTCTATTGTGACGGCTTCCTAGAATGGTAGTCAGGAAGAAACTTGGATATGCTCTTACCTCTTTTGCTAAACAAAAAGATGACCATAAAGAAGTTTTATGTAATTTCTGAGAAGTGTGCTATATGAATAAGACATATTATTTTAACTATCAAGTGTTAATATGAGGGAGAAAAATATAAATTACTCTTATATACCAAATAAAAAAGGAATAAATTTCAAGGAAGCATGTTTTCATAATGTACTAGGTTATCTTTTACCACTTAAAATTTCAACAAAAACTCTCATGAAAGATGCAAAATGCCATCAATTATAACTCTAAAAAGTTTCTATTGATTGTGCATTTTTGTCCTAAAATTTTGGCATTACATTTCAAATGGTGCCATCCTGTAATAGGCATGTTTCAGACACATCCAAAGAAGAAACAAAATATGCAAAATAAATTTAGAGCTATGAGATTCACTACTTCTTACATCCAGGATGTTTTCTTGGCAGACAGTTATAAATATTTGTTCTTCGCAAGTGATTCAAATACGCCTTTGATAGTTTTTTTATATGTCACTTCATAATGATTATAATGCAATGGCATACAGCTGTACTTGGAAGTACATTAACAATTCTTTTTTGCACAATGCTTCTTTTTATTTGTAATATGTAATTTTCAGTGATTCTAAATATGCATTTTATGAGCCTTGACTTCTATGCTCCTGCCATGTTGAGATATGCTGCAGCTGGGAAAATTCCAAAATGAACAGTGATAATGGGTTGGCTAACTTAGTGCATGCCTTCAAGTACTCTCCACCTAATACCAAAAGAGATTCAATTTGGCTCTATTTAGAAACCAAGAGAATCTTTCACACATATCCCCAAGCACCCAGTGTGGAACAGAGATAGACTTAGGGCCCAGTGAACATTTATTTAATAGATGGCTGACTGCCTGAAGCTGGCAAAGGAACTGTGTCAATCCAGACTTTAGAATGGTGATGATGGATCAGGAATTTTTTTCTGATGTTGAAATATCCTACCATATTATTATTTTTTGTTCATTAAGATTCTAAAAGATATCATTGGGCCCATATGGTCAAGTTTAGTGAGTGGATAAAATCAATATATTTAAGTGGAGAACAAGCAGTTTTCTGATTTGTATTTTAGGATAGGGGAAAGTGGAGAAGAGGGTGGAGAAGAGGTTATACAGAACCTAAAGGAATGATAAAACTCCAACAAAAAAATTAGTATAGTTTGGATCAACATGGACTGTGAGTTTGTGCAATGGGTCTAATTCATGGAGCATGATAAAAAAAAATCTTTACAAATAGCAGAGCTGGGATCAACATTTCAAATAGTGCTGTCATTTGAGACAGAGGTATTACTTATATGTGTGTTTGGAGAGGTAGATTGTGTCAATCTGAGGACCATAATCCATTGGAAAAAGGACTTGCTCTCTATAATTACAGAGGACTGGGAAGCTCTTGCCATCTTTATTGAAAAGAGACTGATATCTTTTATAATTTGTTTGCCAGCAAAAACAACAAATTTAAAAAACAAACAAACAAAAACTTGACAATTTGTGGATAAACATGCCTCTAAGGGGAAATGAAGCAGAAACTTTTAACTGTTACATCCAGTGTAAATTTCGCTGATGGTAAAAGGCAGGAGTTTCTGGTCATAGAGAACTCTGCTAAATCCTATGATTTTGGTTTTTGTTTTTCAAGTATCTGTATTATACTAAAAGTGGGACTCATGGAGAAGCTTCTCCAAATGTGTGTGAGAAAGTGCCATTCATGACAGATATTAGCTATAAGAGACTGGATAAAGGACATCTCCTGGATACAATGCATAAGTAGTCAAAATAGCTTCCAGGGAGGTTGGTAAAAAAGGACTTCTCACAGTGCTTAGCACAGTGGCTGGCAAAGATTAGGTGTTTAATAAATGTTTATTGACTGACTGATTAATCTTGTCCCCTCCTGACTTCACTGGAAATCTGGGACAGATAGGAGTGGGTTTCGGGTGGAATACAAGAGCAGGGGGTAGCACTTGTTAAAGTCCATTGAGAGGTTGGCTCTTCCTGCTCAGTGGGCAATCCTCTTTGCCACAGCTCTACTCTCTCATCCCCTCTACCCTCTCCCCTTTGAATAACAAAGTTATTGTATCTTTTGGAAACATAAGTACACATTTATTTCCTAAAGTGACCTGAACTGTGGGTTGAGACACTGTATGGAACACTGAAGAAGCACTGTGAAGGAGTGGCAAATGGAAAAAGTTTAAGAAGTCCTTGTCTAGAATACAGGCCCATCTCATTGTAAGCACTACATAATAGGTCTACAGGACCCCAGTCCCTATCAGAAGGCAGCCCTGACTATGTGACACCATCAACTCTAGGTAAAGAGTATGGCAAGTTAAGTCTCAAGAAGTCCTAGCAATAAAATATTTACAAGAGAGAGAAGTCAGGGAGAGAGAAAAAAATAGGAGGTAGCAGGGAGTGGGGAGGTAGAGAGAAAGGAAAGGGGAGCTGTGAGTTCAGTTCTGGGGAAGTGGCATATCTACGTGTGCAAGTTCAACTATAATTCAAAGAATGAAATGAAGTATTCTGCTTCTTTATAAAACAAATTAATGTACTACCTCTCAATGATTATAGAAATCCAGAGTTTGATGGAACTTCAGTGACTATTATCAAAATCCAAAAGTAAGAAGTCATAAATGAGGTAGAGGGAGGTTGTCAGGGGGATGCACAGCACGTAATGTTGTTAATAGTTCTGATCTTTTTATTACATTCATCATAAAACTGGCTTGCTAAATATAATGAAATGCCTGACCTTGTATACAGAAGCTACTTTTCTGAATGTTCAACATGTGTTCAACAGAAAAGAAAACCTTTCCTTTTAAGCACAAAGGCTAACAGAAACCCAGGCTGCACAGGTGGATTAAATAACCATTCAGGAGAAAGAGAATTAGGAGACAGATGAAGGATAGATATAGAATCATCAGAACACAGATTTAGAGATGGAAAAAACCTTAGAAATCACTTACCAAAAACAGTCATGGTATTGATGGGGTACTTGGATGCCTGTGCTTGAATTCTAGTTTGTAAAATCACATCCAGTTCCAAAATCACATTTCTTCCTTGACTCAAACACTGTCTCAGGCAGTTTCTCTCTCTAGCTCAAGGGCAGTTTGCCCTAACAAAATAGGTATCTCTCTTCTTGATAAAGTAGCCAGCTGCACCCATAGAATTTAGTAGTTTGATCCAACAGTGTACTGGCTGAAGCAGCTGTGCACTGTCATGCCTATCATATGTATCCTAGATTCAGTCATATGTATACTAGCTCACTATATACATCCTGAATCCCTTCTTAGCTTGGGATATACATATATGCCCAACATCCATCTTGTCAAACAGGACACTGATGTCTAATAGGGCTTGGTCAGCCCTAACCACTAGCTGACTTAGTGACATTTCAAACCTAAATCCAACACCTCCATGCAACAGCCCCTCAGGCTATTTCCCAGTGAATTCTGGGCAATACACCTACATAGTAGATAGTAAAAGTGCATGTTCCTTTAAGAACTGACTCCTTAACCACTCCCTAATCCCTCCCTGACTAACCTACTTAGCATATTTGGCACTTATTATACTATAGAATATCCTATATAAACTTTAATTGTACCCCTTTAAGGTTGCAGATTCCCTAAGAACTCTTGCCCACTGTAAAGCATAACAATAAATCTTTTCCGCCTTGACTTGGAGAATGCATGAATTCATTCCAGATTGCTTTCCAGGGACTCTGGTTATTGGAGTTCCTAGACTCCCTGAACTCCCTGACCACCCCCCCCCATTATAGATGAGAAAACAGGCCTAGAGAGATTAAATGACTTCCTGAAATCATGGCACTAAAATGTGAATCTAAGTCCTCTAACTAAAAACCAAGAATTCCCTTCACTACACCAAAATCTGCTGTTTATCACTGGAGAAAACAACCTTATAGACAAAAACCAAAAACCAAGTATAGTATTTAATTACATTTTCAGGTAACCCAAGGTGGAATATGATGTGGGAAACATAGAGAAGGACACTATTCCCTTTCCCACTATAAAGGAAAAAAACTCATTGGATACACGCTAACTTTAAAGGGTGGACACTTGAAGCAGGGACTTCAAACCTGTTCTTGGGGCAGATTTAGGCTATACCCACTCCACCCTTTCTGGCCTTCCCACACATTCTAGACTGATCTACAGTTTAACTTGTGTAAGAACAAGATAGGAGGGGTAAGAATGAAAAAAAAAAAAAACAGTTTGAATTTGAGGCCACTGGAGGACCCAAGAGAAAGCTTTCTCACTACTTTGGTTCAGCACAGCAAACACAGTTGTAGGCATTCTTTCTAGAATAAAAATCTAAACAGTCTCAACACCTGCTAACATCAAAGCTGTTTATGCCTGCAGGGGCTGTTTGAAGCCTGGAGCAAGCAGTGAGTACAGTGATTGGGAGATTCTAACTCTAGGGGAAAAAAAAGAGAACAAGGAAGGTCAGAGATCCAGACTGGAAGAAAAAGTAAACAAGCTAAGAGTGGAAAACAAGGGTGAAAGGTTTTCAGAGGTTTAGTTTTAAACAAACAAATGGAGAAAAGAGTAGGTAGTGACAAATTCCTCTTCACTCTTTTTTTTCACACATTACCCTATATTTTCCCATCTCCTTGCCTTTGTAATGGTTTCCCAAGTCAACAATACACTTCCTCCTCAACTTGGGTTTCTAGAATCCTCTTTCTTCAAGAAGCAGCCCAAGTACCAACTTTTACAGGAAGCCTTTCCTGATCCCCTCAAATACTAGTGTTTATCATCCTTAACTTCTATTTATTTTGTATACTTTTTTTTTTTGAAGGAGGGAAGCCAAGGCAATTCTGTTTAAGTGGTTTGCCCAAGGTCATAAAGCTAGTAAATGTGTCAAGTATCTGAGGCCAAATTTGAACTCAGGTCCTCCTGACTCTAGGGACAGTACTCTATTCTCTGTGTCTTCTGGCTGTTCCTATTTTGTATATTCTTGTGCTTTATCTTCCCTGATACTTCAGCCCTATGAGAATAAAGATTGTTTCAACTTTTGTTTTATAGCCCCACAATCAATACATGTGTTGATTGTTAAACCATAATAAATGAACTAAGATTCTTTGGGATTCCAATTTGAATTTATGTTTTTGTTTTTCTTTAATGCTTCTTTAAATGATACCTTATTTCTTTTAATGCCGTGTAAAAGTATTATCATATATGTATTCATATTAATTTTACATAGTTTAATTTACTTGTAAAAGTCCCAAGCTATGCTAATTCTACATTCTTGTATTTTGTAGAAACACTGAATTGTGATTTAACTAAAATATTTTGTTTTACATCTTGAGTAATATTTTAGTGAACCTTCTCTTTTGTGTGTGTGTGTGTGTGTGTGTGTGTGTGTGTGTGTGTGTATACATACTGCACATTTAAGTGTGGAAGAACAACATGTGAGTAGTAGTAACTGGCCCCTGGGGACCCAACCAGCCAGTTCAAGTTGAACAATGCTCCTCCTCCTCTTCCTGTTCCTCTTTCTACATGGGGGAGTAATACCCTTACATGTGGATGCTCTTTCCAAAGGAATGTAATTTTTCACTACTTGTATTTCATAAGATAGCTTGGGATTTGGGGGCTAGATTTTTTTATTCCTATTTATTCAATGATTATTTTTCAAAAAGCTAAGACAATTAACTCTTTTGTCTCATGTAGTTTTGTTTATGATTTCTTGAAATATAGTTCTGAAAAACAAGCTTTAAAATAGCCTATTGTGATTCAAATTGAGCTAGTTGATTATGCCTTTAAACCCAGATCACTCTGACTTTTACTGATTTATGGCCAATAATAAAACCCAGCCCAAACCTCACTTGCTCATTGTTTAGGCTTTGTTGGCTCAGAATGAGTGCAAATAACAATATATTTTTTTTTCTGTTCTGGAGAGAGATTCTGAGGGCTTTCCCCTCGTAGACTGATTCTTTTGGGAAGGCAAACTAGGCCATCTTTTGCCTCACTTCTAACCTAGCTTTTAATCACTGAATGGGCATTGCCTCAGACAAACTGAGAACTGGGAAAGGCCTTAATTTAGAAAGGCCAACATCTCCCACTGCATCCTGAGCCATCACCAGTCTTCTTGACTTATGTCTTGCCACTAGATTCTCAAAGACTCTGGAGGAGAGAGTGAGGCTTATGACTTTGCACAGCTCTGCCCCATTTAAATCCAGTTCACTTGCAAGTCAAGACATCACCCTCCTGATGTCATTGGCCCTCTTCAAGAATCAATGACGAACAACAAGTCAAAATGAAGACAATCATACAAAATTAATCCATAGAACTGAGAAAAGTGTGCGATTTAATAAAACATAGATAGAGAAGTTGAGGATGCATAGAGAGAGAGGTGATCGATATTCAAAAAGTTTTACTGAACCAAATAAGTTTAGTGATACCTAGATGTGGTAGGAAGAGAGTTCTTGCATTTGGTGGCTGAGGATCTAGCTTTGGGGCCTACTTGCTACCTAGGAGAACTTAATTCACTATTTCACTGGGATCCAAGTTGAAATCCCTGAGCTATATATACTCTGTGAGCAAAAATGTAGACCTGTTTACCATTGAGAGTTAAAAGATTCACATATTAAGGCTTTTCCATTTTACTCTGCTCAATTGTTTCTTTTAAAAAGTTTCTTTTTTAAAAGTTCTTTTAAAATTTTTCTTTTCTAAAAAATTGTTACTTTTAAAAAGTTGCTTAAAATAAGCAATATTTTCATTCTTAGTTGGAAGAAATTACAATAAAGATTCAAAAATGGGCTCCAAATGTTAGGGAAATTCTATTTCTATGTCTCAGGACTTTGGGCAGGAAGCCAAACTTTTCTTTTTTTCCTTTCACATTTTCATATTGATAGGAAGTCAGATTTAGAATTTACCTTGGCAAGTTATATATTTTTTTGTTTGTTTTTTTGTTTGTTTTTTGCCTTTTGGAGGGCAATTGGGGTTAAGTAACTTGCCCAAGGTCACACGGCTAAGTTTTTGTTTGTGTGTTAAGTGTCTAAGACCGGATCCGAACACTGGTCCTTCTGACTCCAGGGCCCGACGCTCTACTTACTGCGCCACCTAGCCGCCCCTTGGCAAGTTATATTTTTTAAGCCTTGATAAAGACTGACATTTGAAGGTAGCTAATAGAAATGGAGATTTTTTAAAAAATGAAAATAATTTCCTGAGCCACTCTTCTAAATTGTAGAAGGGCACAAGTATTCTTTTTTCTTTTCTTTTTTTTTTTTTTTAAAGCAATTGGGGTTAAGTAACTTGCTCAAGGTTACACAGCTAGTCATTATTTATGCGTGGGTGCTCATTTTCTGAGGCCGGATCTGATCTCGGGTCATCCCAACTCTGAGGCTGGAGCTCTTACTCACTGTACCACCTAGCCGCCCCTTTAGGGCAATTGGGGTTAAGTAATTTGCCCAAGGTTACACAGCTAGGTTTTTGTTTGTGTGGATTAAGTGTCGGAGGCCGGCTCCGAACTCAGGTCCTTCTGACTCCAGGGCCGGCACTCTATTCACTGCGCCACCTAGCTGCCCCCGAAGGGCACAAGTATTTATGTTTTGAAGATGGTATGTATGGTGGCTCTTAAATATTTGCTGTTCCTCCAGCCATTCAAGATAATTGCCTTGTTAATCAATTTGATGTTCATAGAGTAAATGTATTGTTACAGTACAGAATCACTACACACTGGGTTACTGGAGCACAAGTTTCTGAAACACATTAAGAAATCCAAACCTAAAAAGTCAGTGACAAGCTTACTTTCCTTTCATTTTGTTTTAACCCAGTTAATCAATTAGACAGTTGTTTTAAAATACCTATCTTGGGGGCGGCTAGGTGCCACAGTGAGTAGAGTGCCAGCCTCGGAGTCAGAAGGATCTGAGTTCAGATCCGGCCTCTGACACTTAACACACACACACACACACACACACACACACACACACACACACACACTAAACCTAGCCATGTGACTTTGGGCAAGTTACTTAACCCCAATTGACCTCCAAAAAAAAAAGCAAAAAAGTAAAATAAATACCTATCTTATTTTTTTAATTATGAGAGGCAGCATAGTGTGTAGAGCTAGTCTTGAAGTCAGAAAGAAAGATTCAAGTTTTGCTTCTGACACATATTGGCTGCATGATCTTGGGTAAGTTATTTAACCTCTTAGTGCACTAGGCAACTCTAAGAATATAAGATGCAGATAAGGTATGGTTTGCATGGGTAGGGAGAGTTTCCTAATCCATGAGGAGTTCACTGTACTGATAACAGCACAAGTTCAATTCCTATTGTTAGAGGTTCACACTTTAGTAGACTGTAGCCCATAATATTTCAAACTGATATGTTATAGACCTCTCAAACTCAATATGTCCAAAACAAAGCTCAGTTTGTCTGAAAGGGAGAACCAAAATAATCCATACAGAACCTATTATCTTCCTTCATTACCAACCCACTCACTTACCATCTTTCCAGTCTGCTTGGTTCATAACCTTGATGTTATCCTCAGCTCTTCACTCCTTCTCACCCAACATATCCAATTAGTTGCCAAATTTTGTGCTGTCTGCCTCTATATCTCTTACATCCATCCCTCTTTCACTAGTCACACAGCCACTACTCTTTTTCAGACCCTCAACATCTCTTCCCTGAACTATTGTAATGGCATCTTAACTGATCTTCTTGATTCAAATTTCTCTCTACTCCAAAACATACTTCAAAGACCTAAGTTATTTTCCTTAAGTTCACGTCTGATCATATTATTACCCTATTCAATTAACCTCAGTGGTTACCTATTCTTCTGGGATAATGTATAAATTTCCTTTTTTGGCTATTAAAGTCCTTTCCAGGATAAGGCCACCTATCTTTCCAACTTCAATATGAATTTTTCCCTTTCGGGCACTTAGCAGTCAAGTCAAACTTATCTTCCATTTTTTCTGTCTTTGTGCTTTTCACTGACTGTCCAACATGCCTGGAAACGCACTGTCTCCTCATAACTATTTCAGTCCCTTTCACTTCTTTCAGGACTCAACTGAAATACTTATATCTTCAATAAGAAGTTGATAATCATTAAATGTCATATTTTTGGCCAAAGTCTGAATTAATCAAATAGGCTGTTTTGCTTTAAAAATGCCTTTTCCTGTGTCAGCAACTCCAGAGACCAAATAAGGCTGAAAGTGGGATTTCCCCTTATCTTGGGACATACTCTTTACAGGAGGAAACAGAGACATACTGAGATCATAAAAGGAACCCAACCGCTTTTTTGTTCTCTGAGTAAATTCAGAAAATATCTCTTCCTATGTAAATGACCCCAGACAGGGCTAACTTAAGAGCATTATTTTTCTGCCAAGGATGAGGCCCTGATCCTAAGACTGTCTTGAAAATTGGAAATTTTTTTTATCTGGATTTTTGGTGGAGGATGTATTTTGTTATGGCATATTAATGATAAAGAAAACACAGATGTTCTAGGTTGTAAAATCAATTGACACCTTGTCAACACTCTTATCCTATTAAGAAAATTCCTTTCTTGTAATCATAAATTTGACCCTAAATTGGGCTGGCCCTAAAATGTATTTAAGCTTTCTCATTCTTTTGTCCAGATAGAACTTAGCTTCTAAATCCTTGTATGTATAGGTTCACTAGTTTTAAGGGAATAAAATGAAATAACTGTATATCCCTATTTGTTTGTCTCCTTTAACCAAACAAGCAAAAGTTAACAGTCTTTCTTGATCCCTCTAACTCTTAGTATCCTCTCTCCCTAAGTAGTTTGTATTTTGAACATGCTTATATATATATATGCAAATGTTATCTCCTTGTTAGAATTTATGCTCCTTGAGGTTAGAGACTGTTTAATCTTTTTTTTTTGTCTTTATATCCCTAGTACCTAGCACATGTGACACATAGTAGATATTTAATAAATGCTTATTTGTTGATGGACTGAATGGTTACTCTCTTTTGTAAAATAATTGTACTAATATTGGTAAAATTTTTAAAAAAAGAGGCAATTCCTAATGAAATAAAAAAGTGACTCCTGCATTAGAACCATAACAATACCTTATTAGTTTAAAGGCATAAAACATATGTAATAGTGGAAGAGTAAACATTGAAAAGTTTCCTTGACACTTAAATGTGACTGGGGAGAGAAGGAATTGTGAAGAACTGCTGAAGCATAAGCACTACTAACTCCCTGATGGTTCATATAATTTAACATGGATGACTCACTTTAATACTCCCTTCTTTGGTTGTTTCAGTTGAAAAAAAGTACTTATCACTTTTCTTGTTGCCTTCACTGTTTGGCAGTGCTGGGCAAGGGTCATAACCTAGTTTCAATTGTCATGAATCTACAGCCATATCTCACAGTAACATTTGTAGAAAACTATTATCACAGAAGAATAGAATAGAGGATAAAAGATTGGACTTGGAGGCAGGAAGTTCTGGTTCAAATCCTGTCTCGGATACTTACTAGTTATATAATCCTGGGGACATCACTTAATCTTTCCAAAACAGTTTCCTCTAATCCATACAAGGGGGTTAATACTACCAATGGCACTTGACTTACTAGGTTGTAGTGAGGATTAAATGAGATAATGTATTTAAAGTTTAAAAATTTAAAAATTTTAAAAGTGATACATTATTATTATTAAATGATAAATCTATTGTTAATAATCAATCATCATTAATAATGGCATATATTATTTTATTGTCCTGCATATTGACCCTGCAACTATCCTATCTCCACATATTTTTCAATCTCTAACTTCCCTATTCTCTCTATCCTGGAAAATAAACAAAAACTTTCACTAGTTCCCTAAACCTCTGTTGTAATTCTATGTATGCCTTACCTTTTATATGCAAATTCAAAGAAATTATCATTGAAACTGAAACTTCATTCACTAAAATATCAATGTCAAACCACTGCCTTTTTTTTTTACTCCTTATCCTTTTTCTCTTCTCAGAGGTGGACAATATTTATTATTCTTTTCTTGCCATTATTATCTTTGCTTTTTTTTTTGGGGGGGGGTTTGTTTTGACACTGTCCTTTCTTGTTCTCCTTCTATCTGTCTGTCTTTTCTTTCTCAGTCTCCTTTGCTGAATCACCATTCATAATCCATACTCTAATTGTGGGTGTCCTCCAAGTTTCTGTCCTGGGTTGTCTTCTTACTTTACTTACTTTCTTTTGGTGATCTTATAAGTTTCCATACAATAAATTAT
This sequence comes from Gymnobelideus leadbeateri, assembly GCA_011680675.1. NCBI lineage: Eukaryota > Metazoa > Chordata > Mammalia > Diprotodontia > Petauridae > Gymnobelideus > Gymnobelideus leadbeateri. The sequence goes on along the minus strand of WOXC01004691.1, from coordinate 622,625 downwards.
CTTGTCTATACATTTGATTATTAGATCTCTATATCTAGCCATAGTCTCTCTACTGAGTGTTACTATTACCACCACCACCACTACTACTACTACTACTACTACATCACCAGCTGCCTTTTACACATTTCTAACTGGATATTCAGTCACTTCAGTCCCATCTGACTCTTTGTGATGCCCTTTAGGTTTTCCTTGGCAAATATACTGGAGTGGTTTCCCATTTCCTTCTCCAGCTCATTTTATAGATGGGGAACTTGGGAAAATGGGGTTAAGTGACTTAACCCAGTGGCTTGTCTGAGGTCAGAATTGAATTCATATCATCCTGACAGTAATAGTACCAATGATAATCAAGCACTTTGAATTTTGTTTCTTTCTTCCTCTCCTCTTTAACAGTAGTAGCAGAAACATTCAAACTTTTGAGATTGGTGACACATTTATGTCAGTCACATTGCTAACCACATTAAAGTATATATTCCTTCAAAAAAAATAAACTTGTGACCTATTTAGGAATAATGTGATTATAGGTCTCATTTAATAAATCTGATTGCCTATGAGCAAAGAAAATCTGTGATTCTTAAGTCAAATATCACCATATTGACAGATGTTAAAAACAAGTGGTCAAAAATGATGCCCTAAAATCTTAATAAAAAGAGATATAATATGTAGTATTTAAATAAAATATCAAGTTCAAAGAGATTTTGCCAAGGTAGCTCTCTGCTAAACTAAAATTTTGATGTTTTTAACTTCTGGTCTTAAATTACTGGGTCATGTGTGTGTTTTTTTCTTTTTTAAGTTAGATCATGAGAGAAAAGTCCTTTCATGACTACCTCAAAAGTTCAAAATATCAGTTATTTCACTAGTATAGGCACTCCTGCCACCAAAGCAGATTACAAGCTCTCTGGCCTTTGAAGACCACATGTACAAGTAGCTTTGTCAGAAACATTTAATCTCCTACGGTTCAACATTTTGTAATGATTCCTTTTGCACTTACCTAGACTGGTCAGTTCCTGGACCAATTCTCAAATGCTCTATAGCTTGGTAGTGTTAGTCTTAGCTCTCATTTGATCTTTCTTTTGATACCTGCATATTTTTAAAAAGGTCATTTTTATTTTCCCTAGCCTCATGGAATCATAAGCTTCAGCTCATTGTGTTCCATAGGGCCATGCTACTCATATATTCCATGGTCTTTTGAACATGTCTTGAAATTTTTTAATTGGTTAATGAGTTCCTGATAAAGCCACTTAAATTGCTTTAGACAATTCCTGTGTTTAACTTCACTTTTTTAGAAGATATTGTCTTTCTTTGGCTGATTTTCCCAGCAGAATTGCAAACCCTTGAATTCTACCTATTTAATCAGTGAAATTTTAGGAATATCTTAGTTTTCACTAATCAGTCAGTAAATATGTATTAAGTACCCACTATGTGCCAGTCATTGTGCTAAGCTTTGAGAAGACAAAAAAAAAGCTAAATGGCAGTGACCACTCTCTTTTCTTTCTTTCTTTTTTCTTCCTTCCTTCCTTCTTTCCTTTTTTTCTTTATTACTGCCCTCCTTTCCTTTTTCTTTCTTTCCTTCCTTTCTTCCTTTTTCCTTCCTTCCTTCCTTTCTCTCTACCTTCCTCCCTCTTTCATTTTCTCTTCCCCCCTCCTTTTCTCTCTTTCTTTCCAGAATTCAGCACTTCTTCTTTGTTTCTTTCTTTCATACATTCACAAGTTTGTCATTCCCCAAAACACTGCATCCTCAGCTAGGCCACTCAGAATCCTTATCTTCCTTGTCTTTCTTCCTATCTCTTCCTCTAAGAAGCCTTACATACCAGTTGTTGATGTAATTTTTTGTAGTTGTAATCATTCTTTTTTTTTTTTTTTAAAAAGCAATTGGGGTTAAGTAACTTGCTCAAGGTTACACGGCTAGTCATCATTTATGCGTGGGTGCTCATTTTCTGAGGCCGGATCTGATCTCGGGTCATCCCAACTCCGAGGCCAGCGCTCTTACTCACTGCGCCACCTAGCCGCCCCTTTTAGGGCAATTGGGGTTAAGTAACTTGCCCAAGGTTACACGGCTAGGTTTTTGTTTGTGTGGATTAAGTGTCGGAGGCTGCCTCGGAACTCAGGTCCTTCTGACTCCAGGGCCGGCGCTCTATTCCCTGCGCCACCTAGCCTCCCCTAGTTGTAATCATTCTTGATGTAATTTCCCTTCTCAAATGACCTTGCATTTACTTATATTGACTTGTCATCTTCCTTCCCCCTTCCCTCCCCTTCTCCAGTATAATAAAGACTACTTGAGGAGAGGGACTGTTTTTTGGTTTTGGTTTTTTTTTGTTGTTGTTGTTGTTTTTTTTTTGTCGTTGGCTCCAGAACCTGGCCTAAAACCTTGCTTATAGTAAATGCTTAATGAATGGTTGTTGAATTAAATCACCTTAAAATTATACTTATGCATCTTTATCTCCTTATTAGACTGTAATTTCCAGCACATTAAGGACTATGACATATTTTATTCAAATAAAACTCTCCTAGAAACTACCAAAGTGTTATATATTTCATAATTTCTTGTTAGTGATTAGGTGATATTAAAAAAAAAGCATGGAAGATGAAAAGCCAAGGAAAGGCATTTATGTTGAAATCCACATCAGGTAAAGTGAAAAGATATTGAATGATGGGATTTAAAACCATTAAGGGTTTTAGTCCCTTACACTGGGCTGGAAAAACTGGATTATTTACAGCCAAAAGAAGAATTAGTTCAGTAAATGAATTTACAATAAGGAAACAGGTTAAATGACTTGCCTAAGGTTATTTAAGAAATATATATATATATATATATATATATATATATATATATATATATATATATATATATCAGAGCCAGGATTCAAACTACATCTTTTGAATCTTCTAACACTAAATGTTCTTTATACTATAGCAGGAGGCCTCTAACATAGTGTGGTATGATTTTGCCATCTACAAGATAACATAAACCAATATGGAAGGAATCTGATCAGAGAAGGATTCAAATTCTAAATGATTTGTAAGCAATTCCAGCACCTGGATTTAAATAACCGTTCCTGTTCTCTAGGTTAAACTTTAACATATAAAGTATTTTATTTCTTTATCTTACCAATACTAAAAATATGTTTTTTAATTGCTTAAAAATAAATCAGGTCAAGCTTTGAGCAGAATTTCTATATTTGTTATAATTTGCTCCATGAATTTTATGGAGTTACTTAAGCAAGAAAGTAGATAACAGAATAAAGATCAGGTTTTAATACAGTGGATCACTTCCATGATTATCCTTAAACCTCTGGTTTCAGCTTTTGCAGTAGGATAGATATACAGGTATTACAAAAATATTAAAGAAATCATTGGCAAAGGAGGCAGATTTCATTAGAATTTAGATCTCAAAAGGAAGTGTTTCCATAATTAAGGTGATAACTAAAATCCATCTTTTTCTTTCAATTCTTATCAATTCATATCATGTAAACTACATTAAAAAGAAAACAACCTTTAATTCTCTCTTTCTTGGTCCTTAGCTACTCTAATGTACCAACTACAAAATGTGTGTGTTGCCTTCCTTATTATCATTCTGTCTCAAGTGGAGATTTTACTAGATAAAGTACTGTCAAAATCTGGTTTTTTCTCCCTTCATGTTTCTTCTATGGCACTACTCTATGAATCTATGCTGAACTCTTTACCACATCTGAACCTGGACTTCTTTTCACTGACTAATCATCTCCATGGATTCTTGGCTTCCCTATCCTCATGGTATCTTGTTATTCTTCCATATCAGGGCTTGAATCCTGTATTTTCACCTTCTACCCAAGGAAGTCTCTGTTCCTGTTAGCTTTTATCCCTTAATCACCTACAGGCAAGGATGTAACTTGAGAAGAAAGATCCCAAATCCAGTTTTCTGAATCTGGCTACTCTGCCAATTTTATTTGGCACTCATTTGATTCAATGAAAAAAGAGAGAAGGAAGGGATGGAATAATGATTTTTAGAAGGATTAATTCTTAACAAGATATCCCTTTTGGCCTGCTATCCACTTCCAAAATATGCTAGTCGAGGGAAAAGGAATAGCCTAACAGTCTAGTTCTACTTAGTAGTTTAAGTTTCTCTTATTTTCTTCTCTTCTCTTTATTACAACCCCTTTTTATCTTAGCACTGCTATTTGGCTCATTTGGATAAATGACTTGAGATAAGGAACAATTCACAGTTTTGCTCTTCCTCTTTGTTTGAAAGTAAGACTTGCCATTTCCAAGACTAATGAAGTATTAGGCTATGACAGACTGTGATCTTGCTTCTTGAAATATTTTACAAAACTTAAAACTATTCTTCTTATCAAAAATTTTAATCAGGGAGAGGCGAAAAGAGAGAATACACACATATCTATATCTATATCTTTATCTATATCTATCTGTCTGTCTGTCTGTCTGTCTATCTATCTGTCGGTGTATAATACACCCTGACTTTTCTTCTACCTGGAGTCAAATCTAAAACTGCTCCGTGCAGAAATGCATTCTGGAGCTAGGGGTGACATGGGATATGTGTTTATCTCTGCTTGGGAGGGTCAGGGGTCATTCTGGTCTTCTAGCCCTTCCTCCAATCAGGTTATGTTGTGTCTTTCATCTCACTTTTGTTATTCATTGATTTTAGTAGACTCGTTGTGACCCTATTTGGGAGTTTTCTTGGCAAAGATACCTGAGTGGTTTCTTATTTCCTTCTCCAGATAATTGTACAGATACAGAAACTGATGTAAATAGTGCTAAATGGGGGGGGCGGAACCAAGATGGCGGAGTAGAAACAGCATGTCCAAGCCACTCTTCCCCCAGATCACCTCCAAACTATGTAAAAAGGGACTCAGAACAACTTCTGAAGCCCCAGCACCCACAGAACAAAACAGAGAAGCTAACCTCCCACTGAGGACAGCCCAGCAGCCCTGCATGAAGGACCAGCGCAGCACAGGCGGTGCAGCACGCAGTGCACAGGGAGCCTGAGTCACGGTTTTAGCCCCAGGGCGGCAGGGCCAGCGACCAGTTGGAGGGACCCAAAACACCAGCAGCTGTGGCGACTCCAGAATTATCAACATGGACACATCTAGGACAAAGTGAGAGGTTAGTGCCCTATGGACTTTGGGACCAGTATTTGGGGAATGCGTCGGCTTCCTCCCCTGGGGGCTAGAAGCTGCTGAGGAGACACACCATTTTGCAGTTTTCAGAGGCAGCTCCAGTTCCTGGCCTGCGAACTATAGGGAGATCCAGCAATCAGTCTTGGGGGGTAATCACTCTTGCTTTAACCTCCCTGGATCTGGATTGTGATCTGGGGTGGAGGTCATGGGTGGGTTTGCAGCTTGCCAGAAACAGAAGTTGCCCCACACACACACGTTCAGGGTGAAAGTTCCTGTCTGGTGCCAGGCCATACTGTGGCAACAAGCCCAAAAGTCAAGTAATTAAGTTTATGCCAAGGCAAAGGAAACAAACAGAAAAATGCAACCCTTAGACTCCTACTTTGGGGGCAAAGAAGATCAAAGCATAGAGGGAGAGGACGGCTGTGAGGTCAGAAGTCCTGCTCCAAAAGCCCCAGGGGAAAATATGAGTAGGTTACAGGCCATAGCGGACCTTAAGAATGACTTTAAAAATCAAATAAGAGAAGTGGAGGAAAAATTGGGAAGATAAATGAGAAGTATGCAGGAAAAGTATGAAATGAGGGTCAACAGCCTGACTGAGGAAAACAACACCTTAAAAAACAGACTAACTCAAATGGCAAAGGAGGCCCAAAAGAGCAATGAGGAGAAGAATGCCTTAAAAAGTCAAATTTGCCAGATGGAAAAAGAATCTCAAAAGTTCACAGAAGAGATTCATTCCTTCAGAGTAAGACTGGAGCAAATGGAAGCTAATGACTTTATGAGAAATCAAGATACTGTTAAGCAGATCCAAACAAATGAAAGAGTAGAAGGCAATGTGAAATATTTCATGGGAAAAACCACTGACCTGGATAATAGATCCAGGAGAGACTATTTAAAAATTATTGGACTACCCAAAAGCCATGATCAAAGAAAGAACCTAGAAATCACCCTTCAAGAAATTCTCAAGGAAAATTGCCCTGATGTTTTAGATCCAGAGGGCAAAATTGAGGTTGAAAGAATCCACCAATTGCCTCCTGAAAAAGATCGCAAAAAGAAAACTCCCAGGAATATTATAGCCAGGTTCCAGAATCCCCAGATCAAGGAGAAAATACTACAAGCAGCCAGGAAGAAACAATTTCAATATTGTGGAAACACAATCAGAATAGCCCAGGACCTGGCAGCTTCTACACTGAGGATCGAAGGGCATGGAATATGATATTCCAGAGGGCAAAAGAACTGGGAATGAACCCAAGGGTCACCTACCCAGCAAAACTGAGCATTTTGTTTCAGGGGAAAATATGGTCATTCAGTGGAATAGAGGACTTTCAAGCATTCTTGAGGAAAAACCCAGAGTTGAATAGAAAATTTGACATCCAGACGCAAGAAGTAAGAGATGCCTGAGAAGGTAATCAGGGAAAAGAAATCAAAAGGAACTTATCAAAGTTGAACTATTTACATTCCTATATGGAAAAATAATAATTGTGACTGATGATATCTTTCTCACTATGAAAATAATGGAAGAAGGATGTATGGTCATATGAATACATATGTGAATGTGTGTATATATGTTTACAGTTATACATGGATAGAGGGCACAGGTTGAATTTTTTGGGAAGGGATGATACTTAAGGGGTGAAATTATGAGGTGAGAGAGGAAAATGGCAAGAGGAGATGGGGAGAGACAGGGTAGGGCAAACTATCTCATGTAGAAGAAACAAGGGGAAGTGGTCGCAAGTGGGGGAAGAATAGGAAGGCAAAAAGGCAAAACCACATTCTCATTGAATTTGGTTCTGGGAGAGAATGACATACATACTAAATGGGATATCTCAACCTGCAGCAGAATAGGGGGAAGGGGGATGAGAGGAGGGATGATGGATGGGAGGGCATCCTTGGGGTGAGGGGAGGTTGGAAGTACCCACTATAGAAGAAGGAACAGGATCAAGTAGGGAATGGACCAGGTGGGGGGGTGGGATGAGTGGGAGGAAATTATAAGCAGCCTTGTACAATATATCTATTATGGTAATGTTTAGCATAGCTAGATATGTACAACATATACTGAATCACTTATCTTCCCAGAAGGAATGGCTGACAAGAGAGGAAGAAAATGGATCTGAAATTCGAGGTTTTAAGACTAAATGTTTCACATATATATAAATACTATTATTAATACTCTTTTGCTTGTAATTGGGAGATAAGATGTGCAGGCATTGGGACACAAAGATTCACCTTCCTCTAATGGAAAAGTCGAAGGGGGTATGGGAGAAGATAGGGGAGAGGGCAGATTGGAGGAAGCAATATCTTGTGGGACTGCTATTCTGAGAGGGTGGGTAGGGGAAAAACAGGGGGGAAAATAATTGTAACTCAAAATCTGGTAGAAATGAATGATGTAAAACAGAAGTTAATAAAGCATTTGTTTAATAATAATTTTTAAAAATATATTCTTTACTATGTGCTAGGTGCTGAAAATACAAAAATAAAGATGACCTTCCTCATTAAAAAAAAAATATAGTGCTAAATGACTTGCCTAGGGTCACACAGCTAATAAGTGTCCCAGGTTATATTTGAACTCACATCTTCCTGACCCCAGGCCTGGCACTCTCTTCACTTGCCCACTTACCTGCCATACTTTATCCTACTTAGTTACCCCATTTGTTCATCTGGGTTTACAAAAGTGTGGCTTTATTTTCAGTCTGAATGTTATGTGCAGTCTAAGCATTTGCTTGGCTCTACTTCTCAGAGGTAGGAGGCCTAAACCAATGTGGTTTTAGAGGCTTCTAACAGTTATAAGAAAGTTGCTGGGATACAGTCCTAATTGACCTTGAGGGCTCTGATATGAAGAAGTAGCATCCTTAGGACATATGCTTTTTAGTTCCATAAAGTTTCAGATCTTAGAGGTTCATTTCAAATTCATTATTCATTATACTCAGGATGAATGCAGGAAAGTAGAGGATGCCTCCTGGTCCATTAAGTATTTCTGATAGCTCGGCTATGTGCCTGTTAGAGGCACAGTATACACTGTGCAAAAAACCCAGACACATTTCATAGGCTTTAGCCTAACCCAGGTAGTAGGAAGAATGCTTTCATGAGTGCTTAGCCTTTGTTACCTTTATTCAAGCAAACATACTTTATACACTTAAAGGTAGGAGGTTGGAGATGGCAGATTATGGTAGAACAAAAGGAATCAGTGGATTTGATCTGAGCAAGGATTTTTTTTTAGAGAAGGAAACATGAGGATGAGAATGAAGATGATGATGATGAAGAAGAAAAAGAAGCAACAAGCATTTTATATCTATAAATATTCTAGTATGACAGTTCATATTAGAATTGTTTCCAGTTATGTGTTCTATCTGTGGAGGGAATGAAAAGGAAGGGAGTAAGCATTTATTAAGTACCTATTGTATCCTAGGCACTGTGACAAGTGGTTTATAAATACCTTATTTGATCTTCACAACAATCCTGCAAGGTAGGTGCTATTATTATCTCCATTTTACAGTTGAAGAAATGGAGGCAGACAGTGTCTAAATTTGAACTCATTTCTACCTGACTCCAGGCCCAGAGCTTTTATGTACAGAGCCAGGTAGCTGCCTCTAAAGAAGCAGAAAACTCTGGGAGATGGTGGGATAGAACTCAAACGGGGCTTCTTTAAACCAACACTATTATCATTATTGTTGTCAAACACTCAGCATTAAACATGTTCTGTTCCAGAGAAACAGAATAGGACAGGCCTATGGGCTCCAGAGTAAATGCCAAGAGATTAGCCTTGCAAAAATAGAAAAGCAGAGAGAGGAGTGCTGTCCTATCATAATGGTATAAATTTAATGGGAAATATATGCCATATAAGAACAATTCTGATTATTTGACACTTAATTTGTTCAGTTTGCACTTCTTGGCAAAGGTCCCATGTTCTTCCTATTTTTTTAAATCATCTGAATTAGTATAATGCTATATACAGTACAAAAGTAGAGAGAATATTTTTATTTTCTCATTGTTAAAGCAATAAAGTGTATAATAGAGCATGTTTTCCATGCAATTCAATATGTGAGTGATGATTTCTCAAAATATACTCTTTGACCATTATGTAAAAATGTTTAATTAATCTTTGTCAATTTCAATACGTTTCTGTTAGATTCTTGGAACTGTACAAGGCTCTCACTTATGGTTAGTGTTATACCTGCAAATTGAAGTCATTCTCAGTTCCAGACTCTGAATGACCTCTTGGGCCTAGTATTTCTTTTCATTCTGACTGGATGAGCCTATATCTAATTGAGGCTGTATCTTTCAATTTACAGTATGAAAATTGACATACTATTCACGTACATAACCACTTAATGGGGTTAAAATGGCTTATTATACTTTAAAAATATGATTATAAAAATACCAGCCAGGAAAATGCCATTTAAATCAAAATTAATAAAGCCACTTAATGAAAGTTTCTACCCTGTCTCCTTATTTCCATTCTATGTTTAAATATATCATGGAATAAAAGTAGTTACTACTTCTTACCATGAACTACTCCTTCTAGGGATTATAAATAAGAATATTCACACTTCAATACCTCCTTATCTCTAAGAATCCAATATCTTGTGTATATTCTGTATAAATAGATTTAGCAGTCAAGAAGCAAACAAATCCCAATAACAAACATCTTTGGAGGAAAAATTAAATGTGATGCCATTACCCATCTTAATTTAAGTGATCAAATTATAATTGCCTAAATGAGAATATATCAATGGCACAGGCCTGTGACTTCATGATAAATGATCAGTGCCTCAGTGACATCCCAGAACAGTTTCTATTCTCTGTCTTAAAGAGTCATATTGATAGAAGATGGATTTTAAGCAAAACTGATAATTAATTTACACACTTGTGAAAGTATGTTTGCTTTAAAAAGCCAGAAGAAGTCTGAGTTAATTCTGTGCAAGTTCTGATAAGTATTATTTCTGTTTCCTCAAAACTTAAAAAAGATAAATAAATAAATGAAAGGTTATCAAAACAGGATGAATTAAGTGTGGGGGATTGCACAAGTTAATACAAATTACAATTAATAAAAATCTGTTTTTCTGTAATAGTTTATATTTGTCCTACAGAAAATGTTTTGTAGATTTTTCAATTATTTAAGTGGAGGCAGCTAGGTGGCTCAGTAGATAGAGTAAGGGACTTGGAAATTAGGGAGACCTGAGTTAAAATCTGGCCTTACATACTTACTAGCTGTGTGACCCCTGGGCAAGTCCCTTAACCTCTGCTTGCAACAATCCACTGGAGAAGGAAATGACAAACTACTCCAGTATCTTTGCCAAGAAAACCCCATGGATACTATTGGTGTACTAAGGTCTGCAAGAAAACCCCATGGATACTATTGGTGTACTAAGGTCTGAATAAGGATAATTTAATTGGTGTGGATATTCCATCTACTGGCACAGAACATAACTCTTTGAGGACTTGTTAGGTAATTTTTGAGAATTTCTGCAGCTGAAAAGAGGATTAGTCCCCTACGACTTAGCTTGGCTATGCTTTAAGTGGCAGACATACAGGTTGGATTTGAAATCTTTTTAGTTTGAAAGGATCTGAAAGAATGTGTGTTTGGCTAGTATAGCTTTTGAGAACTCAAGGTCACCTCAGAAAGAACACTGACTTTTCAGTGAGAGGACTTACATTTAATCTGCCTCTGAGACTTACTGACCATGGGCAAGTCAACTAACCTCTGGGCCTCAATCTTCTCCACTGTAAAATGAGAGGATTGGACAAGACGGCCTCTGGGGTCCCTTCCAGTTCGAGATCCATTATCTTGTGACCTCCAAATCACTCTCCTGGAGCACTGAAGTGGGAGATTTGTGGAAATATCACCCTCACCCTCACCCCTCCAAAAATACCACCTGGTGTGTTGGGGGTTTGCTTCAAATACACTGACAAAACACAGAGATGTTTAGTTTATAGTTTCTGTATAATTCTATCTTAAGACAGGCCTGATTTGCAAGGTATATAGTAGATATAGGTAAATTTTATTTTCTCCATTTATTTTCTCTTTGTGTTGCTTACTTTTAAAAGTTTGATGACATTCAATTAGAAGATTTACTAGATTATAAACTATTCATTACTAGACATTTGAGATTTAAATAGATGGCTTAGTTATATATTTATTTTCTAAATAGATTTGCTTACCTGATCAAATATTCACTACCCTTTATTGTATACATAATAAGCATATTAATGTTACTTCACTCTTCCAAAATGTGGTGATTGCCTCATAAACTGCTATTAGCCTTGTCCTCTTATAGAAGTTAATATATGCTTTTCTTAACAAAATACTCTGCTTTATGCATTCTGCCAGCTGTTTTTCTTTTGCAGTGATATATTCTAACCACCAGATGTCATCATTTTATTTTTGAGAATGGAAAGTTGGTTCATCATACTCATTTGAGATATATTTATGGATGTACTCAAAAGTAAAGTGAAAAATATATGAACTATTAGATCAAGGCTATCCATGGGTTTTCTTTTTATACACTTTAAATATATATTTTTTTCCATTTTAAAAAAGATAACATACCTATCATACAATATTTGTTGTACATATATTAAAAAGAAATGATAACCATTTTCATTATCTGAGGTATCTAACTGACTTTAAGCCAGTTCCTTTATTTCATATATTTATGACCAAAAATAATGTATTTTCTATTGTTTTGGTAGATTTCCCCATACTGACACAGGTCATAGCTTTCTAATATCTTTTCCTTGACAATTAAAAGAGGAATGATATGAGAGCCTGAGATTCCATTCCTTATTTTATTATGCTTTGTTTCTAACTTTCCTTTGTTAGGTGCTCTATGGGTAGCTCTGAAAAAAGGGTACCTCTGAGCACATCCACAATACTTTTACTCCCACAAAGACTTCCAAGATGCTTTTAGGGCAGAGTATAGAGTAGAAAGTTTGTTTCCATGCAAGATGGGTCCTGATTCATAAAGAGCATGGATTTTTCATGTCAGTTAACTCAGCTTCATTAGAAGGTTTTACTGCACTGATTAAGGAGGTGCTGAAGTCTCTCTGAGATCTTTAACCGGAGGAAGTTGTATTACTTTTGCATGAAATCTTCATGATCTCAAAGAGAACCAATAGGTGAATAACATGTCCTGTGGGTTCTCATGAGAAGTTATTTGGGGAAAGAGGAGGGGAAAAGGGGAGGGGGATTCAGACATTCATACCTTAAAGCAAAGGCTATCACTGTGTGCTACATACACTATAGACATTATTGGTGGACTTAGAGTTAGGAGGACTTGGTTTGAAACTTACCTTTGAAATTTAAATAGCTGTAAAAATATGGACATTCTACTTAACCTCTCTGAGTCTCAGTTTCTTCATCTTCAAAATGGGATTGATAATACCATATATCTCACAGCATTTCTACATCAAACAAAATAATGTGTTGAAAGAAATTTGAAAATATAAAAGCACTATGTTCACTATAACTTAGACAGAAAATCTAAATATGTCTTTTTCTGAGAAAACATCTCTTCTCGTTTCCATCTCATGCTTTCAAACTGGAACTCTCTATCTAGCATGATGATTATAGTTTCTTTCTTCCATCACATATTTTGGTATTAAAAGTCTTGCCTTTCTGACTTTAGGGTAAAATGAGTCAATTAAGTCAACAGCATCTATTGTACTTCACTGCTAGACTCTATTGGGCTCTTTGGAAGATAAATGGCAGATAATATAGGATCCTTAATTTTGATGGCCTTTTGATTTACGTGTACTAAGTAGCACTACATTCAAAAAACTTTTTGGGGGCAAAGCCAAGATGGCAGCATAGAAGCAGGAAAACTCTGTGAGCTCCCTCTATAACCACCTCAAATACCTATAAAATATGACTCTAAACAAATTTTAGAGATTCATAACCCACAAAGTGACAGAGAGAAACAAATCTCCTGCTGAAGGCAGCCCAGCAGGCCAGCAGGAAAGGTAAATTACAGTGTGCTGGGAACAGAGCCAAGCCCCGCCTGAGCCCACAGTTTTAGCCTGAAGGCAGCCCTAACCAACAGTGGCTAGAACAAACTTTGGGAGAGTGGATCACCAGCAGCTCTTGTGGTTTGCAGATATATCAAACCATAAATGCCAAAAACAAAGTAAAAAGCTAGTGTAGAACTCTGTTGGAACTGGAAGGATGGAGGTGCAGTCCAGCCTCTGCCCCCAGAGTGAGAAATAGCAGGAGGAGTGGCAGTCATGCTCCATGCGGCTGCTTCAGAACTCCTGGCCTGCAGATTGTAGGGGGGGGGGGGGCAAGCTATCATTCAGAGGGTTACTGCTCTTACTTTAACTTGCCTGAATCTGGATGGTAGTCTTGGGTGGTGGTCCTGAGGTGTGAGACTAGTGAGCCAGAGCTTGTGGGGGCTATAGAGATGGTACCCTCCTAATAGCTCCTGCAGCTGTGAAAACCCCAGTGATTTGGGACAAAGCTCTCCCCTCTGGAAGCAGAGTTCTTACAAAGAGCTTAAAAGTAAAGTAATTAAGTGGCAACATGAGCAAGCACAGCAATCCAACTTTAGATTCCTTTTTGAGGACAAAAAGGATCAAAGCATGGAATGGGAGGAAGACAATGAACTCAGAACTCGTGCATCAAAAGCTTCCAAGAAAAGTATGAATTGGTTATAGGCAATGGAGGAGCTCAAGAATGATTTTGAAAATCAAGTAAGAGAAGTGGAGGAAAAATTGGAAGAGAAATGAGAATGATGTAAGAAAATCATGAAAAGAGAGACAACAACCTGACTGAAGAAAATAACACCTTAAAAATAGATTAACTCAAATGGCAAAAGATGACCAAAAAGCCAATGAGTAGAAGAATGCCTTAAAAAGGTGAATTTGCCAGATGGAAAAAGAAGTTCAAAAGCTCACTGAAGAGAATAATTCCTTCAGAATTAAATTGAAGCAAATGGAAGCTAGTGACTTTATGAGAAATCAAGATACTATTAAACAGATCAAAATAAATGATAAAATAGAAGGCAATGTGAAATATCTCATTGGAAAAAACCACTAACCTGGAAAATAGATCCAGGAAAGATAATTTAAAAATTATTCGTCTACCTGAAAGCCATGATCAAAAAGAGAACCTAGAAATCATCCTTCAAGAAATTCTCAAGGAAAATTGCCCTGATGTTTTAGAACCAGAGGGCAAAACAGAGGTTGAAAGAGTCCACTGATCACCTCCTGAAAAAGAAAACTCCTAGGAATATTATAGCCAGGTTCTGGAATTACCAGATCAAGGAGAAAATATTACAAGCAGCCAAGAAGAAACAATTTAAACATTGTGGAAACACAATCAGGGTAACACAGGATCTGGCAGCTTCTACATTGAGGGATCAATGGGCTTGGAATATGATATTGTGGAGGTCAAAGGAGCTGGAATTAAAACGAAGAATCACCTACCCAGCAAAACTGAGTATCATGTTTCAGAGGAAAATAAGGTTATTCAATGAAATAGAGGACTTTCAAGCATTCTTGATGAAAAAACCAGAGTTGAATAGAAAATTTTATATTCAAATACAGGAAGCAAGAGAAGCATGAGAAGGTAAACAGGGAAAAGAAATAAGGAACTTATCAAAGTTGAACTATTTACTACATGGAAAAATGATAATTGTAACTTATGAAACTTTTCCCAGTATGAAAATAGTTGAAGGGAATATAAATGTATAAATGTATACATATATATGTCTATATAGGAGGGTATATGTAGATATGAATATATATATATGTATATATATATATGTGAGTGTGTGTATATATGTGCACAGGTATACATAGACAGAGGGCACAGGATCAATTGAATAAGAAGGGATGAAATTTAAATGGTGAAATTGAGAGGTGAGAGAAGAATATAATGAGAGGAGATGGGGAGAGACAGAATGGGGTACATTATCCCAAATAGAAGAGACAAGGGATAAGTATTACAATGGAGGGCAAGAACAGGAAGGCAAAAGGGAATGGGTTAACCTTACTCTAATTGAATTTGGCTTAGGGAGGGAATTACTCACACACTAAATTGGGTATCTTGCCCTACAAGAGAGTAGGGTGGAAGGGGATGAGAGGGGGAATGATAGAAGGGAGGACAGGTTGGGGAAGGGTAGTTAGAGGCACACACTTTTGAAAAGGGACAGGATCAAAATATAGAATAGAACAAGTGGGGTACAGGATAGGAGGAAGGGCAATATAGTCAGTCTTTCACAATATATCCACTGTGGAAACATTTTGCATAATAATACATGTACAGCCTATATTGAATTGCTTATCTTCCCAGTAAGAGTGGATAACAAGAGAGGAAGGGAAAGAATCTGGAATTCAAAATTTTAACATCAAATGTTTAAAACTTTTCATTATCATTATTAATTTTTTTTCATTAAACAAATGCTTTATTAACTTCTGGTTTACATCATTTCCACCAGATTTTGAGTTACAATTTCCCCCCATTTTTCCCTACCCACCCCCCCAGAATAACAGTCCCACTAGATATCCCCTCATCCAATCTGCTCTCTCCCATATCTTCTCCCATACCCCCTTCAACTTTGCCATTAGGGCAAGGTGAATCTCTGAGCCCCAATGCCTGGACATCTTATGAAACATTTAATTTTAAAACTTTGATTTTCGGATCCAATCCCTTCCTTGCTTGTCACTCACTCCTTCTGAGAAGATAAGCAATTCAGTATGTGTTGTACATGTATATCTATGCAAAACATTGCCATAGTATATATATTGTAAAAGACTGCTTATATTTCCCTTCCACCCATCTAACCTCTCACCTGGTCCATTCCCTACTTGATCCTGTCCCTCTTCGAAAGTGGTTACTTCCAACCTCCCCTCCCCCTAGAATGCCCTCCCCTCCATCATCCCCCTATCATCCCCCTTTCCCCTACTCTCTGCAGGGTGAGATATCCCATTTAGTATGTATGTGATTCTCTCCTTGAGTGAACTTCAATGAGAATATGGTTTTGCATTTTTGCCTTCCTGTTCTTCCCCTCCCTTGCAAATACTTCCCCTTGCCTCTTCTACATGAGATAGTTTACCCTACCCTGTCTCTCCCTATCTCTTCTTGCCACATTCCTCTCTCACCTCTTAGCTTCACCCCTTAAGTATCATCCCTTCCCATCAAATTCAACCTGTGCCCTCTATCCATGTATAACTGTAAACATACACACATTCACATATGTATTCATATGCCCCTATACCCTTCTTCAATTATTTTCATAATGAGAAAGGTTTCATCAAACACAGTTATTGATTTTTCCATGTAGGAATGTAAATAATTCAACTTTGATAAGTTCCTTTTGATTTCTTTTCCTTGATTACCTTCTCAAGCATCTCTTGCTTCTTGTGTCTGAATGTCAAATTTTCTATTCAACTCTGTTTTTTTCATCAAGAATGCTTGAAAGTCCTCTATTCCACTGAATGACCATATTTTCCCCTGAAACAAGATACTCAGTTTTGCTGGGTAGGTAACCCTTGGCTTCAATCCCAGCTTTTGTGCCCTCTGGAATATCATATTCCATGTCCTTCGATCCCTCAGTGTAGAAGCTGCCAGGTCCTGAGCTATTCTGATTGTGTTTCCACAATATTGAAATTGTTTCTTCCTGGCTGCTTATAGCATTTTCTCCTTGATCTGGGAGTTCTGGAGCCTGGCTATAATATTCCTAGGAGTTTTCTTTTGGGGATCTTTTTCAGGAGGTGATCAGTGGATTCTTTCAACCTCTATTTCCCCCTCTGGGTCTAAAACATCAGGGCAATTTTCCTTCAGAATTTATTTAAGGATGATTTCTAGGTTCTTTCTTTGATAGTAGCTTTCAGGTAGTCCAATAGTTTTTAAATTATCTCTCCTGGATCTATTTTCCAGGTCAGTAGTTTTTCCCATGAGATATTTCACATTGCCTTCTATTCTTTCATTTGTTTGAATCTGTTTAACAGCATCTTGATTTCTCATAAAGTCACTAGCTTCCATTTGCTCCAGTCTAACTCTGAAGGAATGAATCTCCTCAGTGAGCTTTTGAGATTCTTTTTCCATCTGGCAAATTTGGCTTTTTAAGGCATTCTTCTCCTCATTGCCCTTTTGGGCCTCTTTTGTCATTTGAGTTAGTCTATTTTTAAGGTGTTTTTTCCTCAGTCAGACTGTTGACTGTCATTTCATTCTTTTCTTGCATCTTTATCTTTTCTCTTCCCAATTTTTGCCCCACTTCTCTTATTTGCTTCTTAAAGTCCTCTATGGCCTGTAGCCAGCTTTTATTTTCATTTGGGGCTTTTGGTGCAGGAGTTCTGACCTCACAGTCCTCCTCCATGCTTTGCCCCTAAAATAGGAGTGTAATGTTGAATTTTTCTTTTTATTTTGTTTCTTTTGCCTAGGCATGTTGCCACTTAATTACTTGATTTTGGGGCTTGTTGCCACAGTAGGACTCTGCCACCAGACAGGAGCACTTCTGTCCCAAACGTGGGGTCTTGACAACTTCCGCCAGTTGGGTGGCCTCTGTAAAGCCTCCACCCACTCTGGCAAATTGGATAGCCACCCCAAACATCCCCCCCCAGACCACAATCCAGATCCAAGCAGTTTAAAGCAAGAGTGATTATCCCCCAGGCTGATTGCTGGATCTCCCTACAGTTCGCAGACCAGGAGCTAGAGTCGCCACTGACGCTGCAAAATGGCTTCTGTGCAGTGTTTCTTCAGCAGCTTTTTGCCCCCAGGGGAGGAAGCCAACACGTTCCCCAAGTACTGTTCCCAAAGACCATAGGGCACTAACCTCTCACTTTGTCCTAGGCATATCTGTGCTGATAATTCTGGAATCACCACAGCTGCTGGTGTTCTGGGGTCCCTCCAGCTGGCTGCTGGTCCAGCCGCCCCAGGGCTAAAACCGCGGCACATGGGGGTCTGGCTCAGCTCCCAGGGCTGCTCTGACAGTTTCCAGCGGGCTGTGCTGCCTTGCTCTCAGAGCACTGTGCTCGCGCTCCCTGCAGGGCTGCTGGGCTGTCCTCAATGGGAGTTAGCTTTTCTTTGTAGTTCTGTGGGTGCTGGGGCTCTAGAAGTTGTTCAGAGTCCCCTTTTCATTGTTTGGAAGTTGTGTGGGGTAGAGCACCTTGGAAGTGCTGTTTCTACTCCACCATCTTGGCTCTACCTCTCTATCATTATTAATTTTAACATACAATTGGGAAATAAGATATACAGGCACTGGGGTATGGTGATCCATCTTGCCCTACTGGAAAGTTTATGTTTTCTTCCTATGAGCAGGTGACTTTATGAGTTTCAAAAGGTATAGAAGTCTTTAGTGGGTTCAGTGGCATCACCAAGTCAATGGAGTTGGCAGTAGCATCCACCATCATAACAGCAGCAGTAATGTCCACTAAAGTATCAGTGGCAGATGTGAAGGAAAGTATTCATATCAGAAAGTGGCCACCCCAGAAATAGCACTAGCAAACTTGTCTGTTGTTACTAGAAAGGTAGCATCAGGAGCTGATCAAATAAAGCCAAAGGAGATGAAATGTAAGATAGCTAACTGACAGCCTTTGAAACTGCTCTGTGTTTTAATAAGTCATGAACATCAGCCTCTTTGAAGAATGTAATCATCATTATACATTACATAATACTGTTTAAATCATTCTATTAACATAATCTGAGATTCTTCTGTTTAGTATTGCTTCCATATGGAAATATACTATCTCTCCTATAACTGATCCATACTATGAATTGGATCTCTCTCTCTCTCTCTCTCTCTCTCTCTCTCTCTCTCTCTCTCTCTCACTATGTCTCTCTCTCTCCCTCTTTTTCCCCCCTTCTCTCTCTCTTCCTTATACATTTAAGGCCTAACTACTAATATAATTACTAAGTTTCTTAGGAATTCTAGAGTTGGTGGGGGGTGAGTTAATGTGTGAGAATGTGTATATTCAGTTCCTTAAGGAGAGGGCAGGCCTTCCCTGAGGCAAACCACAAACTCCCCTGATTGAACTGCAATTGGTAGATAAAAGAGAGGTAGCAGTACTAGTTGCCAGATCCTTTAACCTTAGCTAAGTGGTACCTTATGTGCTTTATGCAAAAATACAATTATAGTTTTGTGTTTTGAGTAGGTGAAAAAAAAACTCTACAATTTTGAAGTTTCCTTGCATGCAATATTAACTAAGATTCTGCCCTTTTCTGTACCTTCCTGTCTTCAAAATAAATGCTATATAACTTTGAAAACTACACTTAAAGAAGAATGCTAGATGGAAAACAGTATTAAAATATTTCCCCTATGGAAAATTACCATCTATTTTTCTCCACATCCCTCAGAAAAATTTATTGTTTTAGATATCTCTGTATTGTCCTATTCTCCAAATGCACTAGACAATGTCTCCAGGTGTTTAAAAATACTATAAATGGAGAAAAGTGTGCTCCACTAATTGATTTTATCAAAAATATGCTCTGAAGTAATAGTCCAAGTACAGTTAAAAGTATGTTAGTGAATTCATAGAATCACAGAATTTTGGAGACAGGATGTATTGTGCAGATGACTTAGTCCATAAAATGTTAGCTAATAAAAGATTCTAAAGGAAATTTAACAGTGAGTTGATGAGAAAATGCTAATGTTTAACTGACCGATTTATTCCTTATTCTCAAAGAGATTTTTGTGCATTGGTGGCCTAACTTCTTAGCAGCTAAGTGTTAGAATGGATAGAGTATTAGACTTGGAGGCAGGAAGACCTAAGTTCAAATCCCAGCCTCAGATCCTTACTAGCTGTGTGACCCTGGTCAAGTTACTTAACCCATTTTGCCTTATTTTCCTCATCTGTACAATCAGATGGAGAAGGAAATAGCAAACCACTCCAGTATATTTGCCAAGAAAACTACAAATGTGGTCACAAAGAGTCAGACATGACTGAATGGCAACAACAATAATTGCCTAACTTCTATTAAGTGGATAGATAAGAGATAATTTGCACACACTAAAATTGGGATGCTGAAAGGGGACAGTAAAATAGCAAGAACAACAAAAAAGCTTGATCAAGAAAATTATGTGGGGCGGCTAGGTGGTGCAGTGAGTAGAGTGCCGGCCCTGGAGTCAGAAGGACCTGAGTTCAGATCCGGCCTCAGACACTTAAAGCACACACAAACAAAAGCCTAGCCATGTGACCTTGGGCAAGTTACTTAACCCCAATTGCCCTGCCAGAAAGAAAGAAAGAAAGAAAGAAAGAAAGAAAGAAAGAAAGAAAGAAAGAAAGAAAGAAAAAAAGAAAGAAAGAAAATTATGTATATCTCAAACTGAAATACAAGATTTGAAAGAAACAATGCAGTGGCAATGACGAAGCTTTGGTATTATTTTCAGTGAGGTTGTAACCTAGTCAATATTAGAGATACTGCTGCCAAAATGTAAGTAAACCACATGCCAAAGTATATGCCTAACCTTTAAAATTGTTCTCATAATTTATCAAGTTAGAAAGCTAGAATTCATGAAGGTAAAAGAATTCTGTTATTTACTATTGGAGGGTTATGTCGGGTAGAAAAAGGTTGCAAAAATATTTTTTAAAATCACAATAAACAGCTTTTTTTTTTGGAAACTTATAATGTATCAGTGGTGAGATATGGCAGAAAAGAGAGTTAATGTAATCCTGGGCTACACCAAGACAGATATAACTTCCAGGAATAAGAAATATAGATGAAGACCATATATTCTAAGAATGAGGAAGTGAAACTCTTATTATATTTTGTCCTGGGTTAGACCACACATGAACCAACATGCTGAGTTCTGGGTGATAGGTTTTAGGAATTACATTGATAAAACTGGAGAGTATCCATCAGAGAATAATCAGGATAGTGAAGAAATTAAAGTTGCTTAATTTATATAAAATACTCTGGAAGGAAGGACAGTTTTCTTAAAGCATATCAAGGTCTGTCATATGGAAAAGGAATTAGAATTATCTGGTTTAGCATCAAGGGACTCCACTAAAGGGAATGAGTGGAAACTTCAAAGAGGCCAGCATAAGCTTGATGTAAGGAAATGTTTCTTAAGTAGAGTCATACAAAGGTAAGAGCACTTTGGGGATTACCCCTTTTGGAGCTCTGCACACCAAAGCTAAATGAGAAATTATCTTTTAAGTATGAACTTGGTGGCCACAGAGGTTTGTTTCAACTCTGAAATTCTTTTAAACTTTTGATGTCTTTGAGTTTGTATAATTTTATAATTACATTTGTATACATCAAATAAGCTCGTCATAATTATCCTATGAAGTAGAAAAAAGTGAGTGTAATTCTTCCCATTTTACAGATCAGAACATTAAGACTAAAAGAGATCAGATTATACTTGAGGTCATATAGAAAAAATAAAAACAGAAACAGAATCTATGCCTTTTAACGTTCATATTCAGTGTTCTTTAAAAACACCATTTTTATTGTTGAGTAAGATAGGTGAGGTTCAACATTAAAGTTACTACTCACAGAAGGTCTTAAGATAGAATCTAGTTAAATAAAGGGACTGGTACCAAGAACTCTGAATGAATTTTAGGGTCAATATAAGAGGGAGTTTGACATAACACATTATTTAACCTCTTTACTTTGACTTTATAAATTATTAGCTGTCTTCGTTTCCTATCTACTTCATTTATTCTCAAATGGCAGAAACTGGAAAATCAGCAATAAAATCATCCCATTATTATACCTTTGTACCTTTTCTAGAAAGATCAACCTTGATCCTTTGTCTATATTATGTCCTACAACTTCCCTTGCTCTGAACAATCCCTAATCACAACAAAAACATACTACAGTTAAATAAATAACTTACATTTTTATCATCAGTGTTTGATTTTCTTTTCATCAAAGTCCTATTATCTCATCATGTCACGGAGGTCATGTTGAGTTTCTCAAAGGTTATGTCAGCAGAGAATGAGCTCTGGTAGGTCCTACTAAGCCAGAAAGACTATCGAGTATAGACCTGGAAATGGAATGCATGTCCACTGTCTGAGAATTAGACTAAGTTCAGAGGGGCTTATCCACATATTGATTGGCAAGAGGGTGATGAATTTTTGCCCATAGCAGATCACAATGAAGGCTTAGAGAGGTGGTGATCTATACTGATGGAGGGGTTACTGAACTGAATTAATGAACTGAAGCCATATTTGTTTGTTGAATCTTATCTATACAGTTTAGCTACACTATAAATTTCAAGTGGGCTAGTACAGTATTCTTTCAAACAGATTTTGTATAACATTTAGTACAGAATCACCCAAATACTATCAAAAGGTGGGGGGGGGTGGAGAGAAGGAAACAAAAAAATAAAGGGAAGAAGGAAGGAAAGAAAGGGAGGGAAGAAAAAAAGGGAGAAAGGAAGGAAGGGACATATATATTGGTGATGACTGACAATAAATCTAGTAAAAATCTATTCATCATAACTGAAGTACAACCTCCCACTCAGTGGATTCATTTTTTCTACAATACTTTTAACAAATAGTTATCTATTTCACAGATCCCAATGATAAGAAAGGGGGTTCATTACATTTTGAGGGAATCTATTCCATTATTGTGTA